>CATIWM010252233.1:0-54132 GCA_949671775.1 Mallotus repandus
CTTATCTTTCCATCTTTGAATTCTGAAATCCTCGCGATGATTGACCTAGAAATCCCTAAGAAACAGGGATTCTAAAACCAATCGGACACGCCCTGGATATGCTGAATGACACGGGTTGGAATCAAAGTTGAGGGTCAAACACGGGGCGTGCTCACCACCCATGTAATCTTGATTCTCCGCACACGGAGCTAAGGACACGGTCCGTGTCACTTCCCGTGTTATGACATCTCTTCTGCCTCTTCTAGCATTCCTACACACGGCTTGGAATATGGATAACACGATCCGTGTGTGCTAAGGTTTCCGCACACGGGTGACTTGCATGGGCCATGTTGTTCTTTTCTCACCCGTGCCGAATTGGAGATGGCCTCTACGATGGCTTGCTGATGGGCTTCAGTCCTTACTTAGCTCCTATTCTTCAGACCCAATAATAACAACCTGATTTTAACATTAAATCCACAAATTAGGCCTGCTCTATATAGAAATGAAAAATGGGTGAAAATGTTAGCTTAATATGAAAATGCATTATGATTAACACATGATTAGAATAAAAGCAGTGATTATTAAGACAATAATTACTATAAAATATATATATAAATATGTGACAACACTATTTAATGAAATTTTATATGATGAGTCATTGAAGTTCAAAAACTTATGAAATATAAATCTCAAAGGTGCTGTAATTGAAAAGTTACCATCTTTAATTTGTATTGGAAGGGCTTGAGATGTCTTGATGTCTCTAAGACTAAACTACAAGCTTTGTCTGAGTCAATCACCAAGCTTTTCAGTCTGCAAACATTGAGATTCCTAGAGTGCTTTTATCTTTGGAAGCTTCCTAGAGAGAAAATGAAGAATTTGGTGAGCTTGAAGCATATTGAATTTAGTTATGATTGGTAGATACCAAGCGGGTTGGGATGGTTAAGGAGTTTTGAAAGGTTGCCAATGTTTGTTGTTGGTGAGGATAAGGGAGGTAGTGTTGAGGAATTAGAGTGCTTGAATGAGCTAAGAGAGAAATTATGCATAATGAATCTTGAGAATGTTAGAAATAAGGAAGAGGTGAAGAAAGCATATCTAATGGAGAAAAGGAGAATAACAGCCCTGAAATTTGTTTGGAGTTTTAACCGAGGAAGTTGCAGTAATAAGAATGATGAAGAAGTGTTAGGAGAGCTCTAGGCTCACCCAAACATAGAAAGTATAAAATTTAAGAATTACAATGGTGAAAGATTTCTAGCATGGGCGATGATGATGAAATTTCCAAATTTGGTGAAGCTTAAATTGAAGCATTGCCATGTCAGTGAACAAATTCTAAGCTGCCTAGGAATCCTTCCAAATTTTAAATATCTTGAAGTACGTGGAATGAATAGAGTGAAATGTATAGGGAATGAGTTCTATGGCATCGTGGAGATCAATAACAATAGTACTACTAGATCATGGAAGTTGATGATTCTTGGACCTTTTTTGCCTCAGCTCAACATAGTCAGCATATCCATTTTTGCAAAAAAGAAGAGAAGGCTTGGTGAAGGAGGGCAGGGTATGCCCCAAGCCCCTCCGATACCTAAGTCAGGATCAGTTTTTTATGGGAGAGATGTTATTCTCCAAGAATTGTGTTATTATTGTAGAAAAATAGTGTTCTCTTAAATGAGAGAATGTGTGTATTATGAAAAGAAGAAGAAGAAGAAGAATAAGTAAAAATGAGGAGAAGAAGAAGATACCCATAATTCTTGATGCATAGTGCTTATAAGAGGGGGTTGGTAAAAAGTAGATGCCATGTATCAGCATCTCATAGGCAAGGAAAAGGTTGGTGTAGGTGGGCACCATATGTCGGTGTCTCATAGGCTGGAAACCTTAGTGGGAGCGACAGCTTGTCAGCCAGTTGTGTGATGGGATGGTGAGTTGACAAGAAGCAGGCACTTATTGAGGACGGATCTAGGCGGTGTTCCTCCATGGGTACAACATTCAAACATGCAGTGTTCCTTCTTGGGTATAACAGTTAGACAGGTAGGGTCTCTCCCTGAATGCAATAGTTAGAGGGTGTGAAGTACTGAAAGGTTGAGATCCCTTATAAGCAATCTTGATAGGGGGAAGAGCTATAGGAATATGAGTCAACCAGTCAAAGGTAGCTGAGATGTCATTTTGATTAACTTTACCTTACACGTGTCACCATGAGATTCGTAGGGGATTTCTCATGTATCATCAGTAGTTCCCACCCTAAAGTCCTGAGTAGAAAGAAGCATCACTCGGGCCTAGAGAGCATGTGGGCGCCCCTCAAGGTGAGTTTGTCACACCCGTAGAATATTATAGGTACATTTGCATTCATATTACATTGTATTTATATATATTGGTTGAGTTTAAGTATAAGTTAGTATATATAGTTAGACTAGTGTATCGGGTTAAGCCGTGATTTGTACTCGATCAAAGAGCGAGAATTTTTGAATGTTGACGTAACTCAAAATTAGTAAAATTATGAGAATAAAAGAGAATAGGATTAAAAATAAAATAAAGATTGAGATTTAAAAAGTTTAGAATGATTTAGATTCAATTGAAACAAATAGACGTGCTAAAATGCAAAATTGGAAGCTTAAGGATTTATACAAAGTTGAAGCTTATCATTAAGGGTCAAAGGGGTATTTTACCTTTTAATTATCCTGAAGTGAAGTCTAGAAACCTCCTTTACTTATCTCATAAGGAAAAATTCATGTCTTTAGAGAGAGCATCCTTAGTTGTTAAGGAAAAGAAAAGAAAAGCTTAAAAAGAAAGAGAGAAAGCTAGGGAAATTCAGAATTCTTTAAATGGAATTGATTTTTGTGAGCTAATTTTGGAAGATTTAAGCCATTTTAAACCATCAATTATCATCCTTAAAGGCTGTATTGATCCAATTTGTAAGTAATTTACTTGTTTTGGTTGATTTGGATTAGGGTTCATAACATGCAGAATTCGGGTTTTAGAGGTCTGGTTTAATAGTCTCTGTGTTTTGATTATAACTTGAGCTATAGAGCTCCAAATTCAGTGTAATTTGATTCTATATAAACTTAAAAGAGTCCTATAAAACTTTTTCTTTTTTATTTTGAGCTAAATCAGCCATGAAGTTATACTAATAAAAAAAATATTTTGATGCTCACTCTATTAGTGTATAGTGACCTGGTTGTGTTCAGTAGCTTATATCTCGCTCTACACTTGTCCAAATGAAGTAAAAATTTTACAATATTTAGTATACATATAAAAATAATGCGGATTCAAATTTGAGCTTGAGATTCATTTTCTAAAAGTTTGAGGAATTTTTGAAAGTTTGGCCTGAAACAACCCTTTTAGAGAAAAAGGGTCAGAATTGTGAATTTGAATTGGTTTACACAATTTGCATATCATGTGGGAGCTGCATGGTTAGGGCAGCATGTGGGAATGTAATATTGATAATATTTAAATAAATTCCTTGTTTTAGGTGCTGGAAAAGAGAAGGATAGTGGTGGTGCAAACTGAACCAAAACGATGAATCAGTTGTGTTGGTTTTGAAAGCTATTTTGTGAGTAGTTATTCAAGCTCTTTAATACCTTTTATTACAGAAATAAAATGAGATTTTTAATGACCTGAATTAATGTATTATAAATTGTTTGAATTCAGCCTTTGATACTTAGATCACATGTTTAAGCTTCAAGCTTTAAAGGTTTCAAATATACGAACTAAAAATATTATTTCTATGCACTTTGCTTTATGATCTGATTTGATATCTTTTTACTTACTTGGTGATTAAAATGAGCTTATGCTCAACCTGATTTCACTTCTTTGAACTGGAATGAAGGTTATTTGATTTTGAATGCTCATTGAACCATAATTGTAATAATGTTATTTTGATTGATTATTTGGTGAAAATGGTAATTGGTTTGTTTATTACCACCCTATATAAGTCGTTGGATGTGCTGAGATGATACATGCACATTTGGGATTGTGTTGGTCATTATTGCAAAATAAACAACAGGGCACTTGATTACAGGGCTGTGAAGGAAGAAGGGTCATTCCGTGTTAATGTAGTTGAAGGGTTAGCCTTCAAGTGTGCCTAGAAATTGAATTGGTGATGGCCTGTATGTTATGGTATAGCTGTGATGCTTGTTTAGGGATGGTTAATACATATGAAAGGTTGTATTAACATTTATAATGGCATGTGTTTTACTTGGCTAAGTTTTGTACAAGTTTAAAAGTAAGAATGGCTTTGATATTTCAAGTGGATTATAATTTGATTTGAGAAGTTTAATGTGTTTGATATAATTAATTTGTTTTCTGCTTGGAATATCTATTCATTGAGTATTTTTGTACTCATTTTACTCTTTTTTATAAACTTTTTCAGATAACAGGGCTTGATAGTGGGTGGATTGAGCTAAGAGAGTGTGTATAGAAGTTTCAGATTAAGGTTGGCCAACATCCTCATTAGAGAATCCTAGTATTTTTGTTTCTTAATTATGTTTATATAAGTATTGTAAAAGGATATATTCTTAAGTCAAATAGTGGTGGCTAGGCTTTGTGTAAAGCATCTATGTATAAAAGTAATTTCTAGTGCTTAATAATGTTTACTCTACCATGTCTTTGGTTTGCAAAGATTAATATCAATCTAGTTATAAAAATGTGATTTTCCTATGTTACTTAATAATCCTATATTATAGTTATCAATCATAAATTCATCAAATTACAGGAAGGTTTTTCTTATTTTCAATTACGTGATTACATCAGGCTTATTTTAATTCTTTTAGTTAATATAATTATAATTAATATATAATTTGATTAAATTAAATCCTTTGCTGAATGGTTGCTTTTAAACATCCATCTCAGGCTACGTGAGACGAGGTGTGACAGAGTTAGTTGAGATGTTTTACAGGAGCATTCATGCTTGACTAGTAGAGTTACTTCTAGATGATGGTGAAAATCCTTAATTATAGGAAGGAATGCATGATATGGTAGTAGTAGGTAGGTCTTCCTAAGGAGAAAGTTTTTTCGAGCGTCTAGGTGCTCCATATAGGAAGGTTTCCTGAGTGTTTGGGCATTCTAGGTTCGAAGGTTTCCTGAGTAGGAATTTATCAAGTAAAATATTTATACCACAAGTCCTTGGGAACATGAGACTCTCACTTATAGAGAGATTTTTACTTCCAAATTTAATTGAGAGCCTTCCTGAGAAGGTTGGTTGGTGCCTTGGGAGGATTTATGTTTCTTAAACCCTCATGGCATGGATTCTCACTTAAGGAGAGTGCCTCACTTTCGGAGGACTAACTGGGAAGTAGGATTTGACATCCTTGATGGGAGGATTTGTGTTTCTTAAACCATCTTGATGTGGATTCTCACTTATAGAGAGTGCCTCACTTCCGGAGGACTTGTTTGAAAATAGGATTTAGTATCCTTGATGGGAGGATTTGTGTTTCTTAAATCCTCTTGATGTGGATTCTCACTTAGGGAGAGTGCCTCACTTCTGGAGAAATTATTTGAAAGTAGGAGGGTTTGTCCCTCTATGATTTGGTGAATATCCCCCGTGTGAGTTTCTAAGAAAGGGGATGCTTTCTCCCATGGGGAGTTAGTGATCTCTTATTATGCATTAATAATAGAGGAAATGTTGCTTCTAGGTAGGAGGTTTAGACTCCTGTGTAGACAATCCTGTCAAGCGAATTTAACTCTCTTTTGGGAGATTCAGATCTTCCTTTGAATTTTCTATGAAGAATTTTTTATCCTATGGGAGAGGTAGAAGCCTTGGACTTATTTTCCAGTAGAGAATCCAGGTGTAGTCCTATAGGACCATAGAATGCTAGGCAGTTCTTTAGCCCGTCTATCACTAAGCTGATCTTCTACCTATCTGGCACTAAACAGATCATCTAACTGTTTGGCACTGGCCCTCTCTAGCTTCTTTTATAGGCCTTATAGCACAACTCACTTGGGCACTTTTGCCTGAATGTTCATTAGAGGATGCGAGGCAGGACTAAAAACTGCTTGCCATTGTTGAATATTAAAACCTTGGGTACACCAAACTAGTAGATTACTCTTTTCTATAAGAAAATAATGGCCTTTTGAAGAGTTATGGAGGCGAGTGCCTTAACTTCTACTCATTTGGGGAAGTAATCAATGATTAGGCGGTGCACGGACCAAATTAGCGCTTGCATGCATTGCACTTCTTCACAAATTCAGTTGCTTCCTTCGTCATAATAGGCCGGAGATATCCTTGCCTACCTATCAAGTTAGACAAGGCTCGTCCCCCTGTATGGGTGCTACATGAATTTCCTTCATGCATAATCTGCCTTGTTAAGCATCAAACATCACCGTAAGGGTGTGTGGGATTCTCTCTTATATAGCCTCCCTTTCATTATTATGAACCTGGTTGCTCTTAGAGGGAGTTTGAAAGCTTCATTTCTGTTAAGAGGGAGTTCTCCTGTCTTCTAGTACTTCACAATCGAGTCTATCCGATAAGGTTATGATATGTAAGAAAATACATAATGGAGTTGTATTGTGCTAGTCATGCTTATTATTTATGCTCTCGCTCCTTGATGTAAAGATTCTATCTATGTGATAGCCATTCTATTAAGGAGATCTGCCCGACTATCCTCCTTTCTGGATATTTCGACAATATAGGTAGGAACTTGCTTTTTCTTCAAATCTTGCCACGACCTCTTTCATCTTGTAGAGGTATGCTTCCATCATGTTATCTTTGGTCTGGAATACCCCACCTCTTTTGGTATGATAAAAATTTTCATATATAGGTTCCACTCATAAGATAAGTGAGTGGAGCAACTAGGGTCGATGTCACAGGGAGGTTTCCCTCTTAGTTGTCTGTCATCTGAATCAATCTCATTGAAATTTCATTTGGCAATGAGATCAGCCAAGGCTTGGGCCTTGATAGCTCTTCTTGATTCATATCTCAGTCTATATCCTTATATTTTAATAGCTCACATCATCTGTCGACCTTCAAGGGAGGGTCTTTAAAGATTCTACTTGAGTTGAGTGCTAGGCCAGACTACTCATTGACTGTCCAGGAGGTGCACTCGGAACTTCCTCATAGCTTTCAGGAGGGCATAAGCTAGTTTATCCATCCTATAGTACTTTAGTTCAACACTCTGCTAATATAATACATCGGTTTATAAATATGATTTTCCTCTCTTATCAATAACGTGCTCACTGCTTGATCTAAAGTGGAAACTCATGAAACCTAGGAATTTTTCCCGAATAATCGAAAGGAACATCCTCAGAATGGTACATATCTAAGGCAATTTTCTTCTAATCTTCTTTGTTCTTAGAGATCTGATGGTACATAGACATGATATCTGCTTATATAAGGAACTCGAACCTAGTAGTCGCGTGAACTAGCTTATCAATGAATGGTAATGGAAAGCAATCTTTCAGGTAAGCATCATTCAGGTCCGCAAAACCTATGCATAGTCTTTATCTGCCATTCCTCTTTCTGACTTGAACAACATTGGCCAGCCAGGGGGATAAGTGACCTCTCTAGTAAATCCAACTTATATTGGCTTATGTACTTCACTGTTAATTATTCTTGGCTTATGTGGGGAAAAGCATTTTCTCTGCTATTCCGATAGTATATTAGGATCCACATTGTTTTTATGATTGATCACCCTCGAGCATATGTCGAGCATATCATTGAACTTAAAGGCAAAGGTGGACACAAGTTTCTTGAGGAACTTTTCTATCAAGACTTTAGTGAAATTTGTCGTAGTTGTTCTTTCTCTCACTATACATTATTGTATTCTTCTTGCTCGAATAAGGACCATGAATCAGGAGTAATATGTTTAGGATAACCTCCTAAGCAGTAGAAGTGTATGATTGATGTTTGCATGAAGTTCATTGACTTCTCATGATAAGAAATTTTATCTTTAATAAAATCCTTGTGGGGAAACTATGATTCTTGATCAATTGCTTAAGGGAGGATTTCCATGAAGATAGCTTCCTTCACAGAGTATGGTTGATTAATTCTTCTAGCAAAATTCCTGCATGGATAACCTGTCAGAGGGAGGATGTTTTTTTAATTCCCTTATGGGAATAATTTCTGTGTGTATGACCTCACTAGGGAGGATTTTGGTTTATCTGATTCCATTATGGAATTATTCATAGATGAATGACATATCTAGGGAGTCATGGAATAATTTATATCTATATGACCTCACTAGGGAGGATTTATATCTGATTCCATTATGGAATAATTAATAGATGAATGTCCTTTCTAGGGAAGATTTTTGTCTGTTGGATTCCATCATGGAATAATTTTTATCTGTATAACCTCACTAGGGAGGAAATCTATCTGATTCCATTGTGGAATAATTCATAGATGAATGACCTCTCTCGGGAGGATGTTTTCATTGATCAATTCCCTTGTGGGATTCCTGTGGAGGTGCTCACATCTAGAGCAATTGAGTTCATCTAACTTCTAGAAACTTTATATGATAGATAGATTTCGAATGCATTATTTTTGGTCCACCATACTTCTGGAGGTGTTCCTCATGAGGTGAGGAAATTGATTTGTGTAACGTTCCTTTATAGGAAGCTCTTAGAGGATTTCTTCCTCACTAGCAGATTTTGAGTATAAGATTCTAGATTATGAATCATAATATGATAGCTTCAAAGTTTGCAATTTTTGCAATGAGATAAGTAGGAAAGCTTTTTTGTAAGAGAATGCTTTATCTTCAAGAGAATATCTGAACATGATTATATATAAAAAGAAACATAGTAGAAGAGGATGCCTCTATTTCAAAGAGAGATTTGAAGATTATGCCATGTCGATGGAGAAACTTCAATAGATATAATTCCTTTCTTCATGAAGTAGTGTACCATAAATTTATAAAAACCAGATAGATGGAGAAGCTTCCCACCTACCAATAAGTCTGTCAGTGTGAGGCAGAGGTGAAACGGTAATCACTATTCATATACCTTATAAATTCTTTAACTTTGTCTTTTGTTCAAAACGAGTATTTTTGGTAGCCTAAATCAACATACAATATTCTTCTATAGGAGAATGATAGATTCCTAGCTAGTAACTCTAGGTAGTAAACTCCTGCCTACCAATAAGACTCAAATTAGCATATGGCATTCATATGGAGGGGAATGAGCTTTTTGACTAGTGACTCCTATCTAATAATGCCTGTCAAGGTCTTAGACTCTACCTTTTTTGTCAGATAATCTAAATGCAGGAGACATGTACTCCCTCTTGCACTTATTTCATCATATCATTTACTTTTAAAAAATATAAGCATTGTAGGTAGAGGTATATGGTATCTTTTTTCATACAGCCTCTTGAATGGTGAACTTTGACATTCTTAGGGATTGCTTCAGAGCTTCTCTTTGATCTGATGGAAATTCTCCTGTACAGAGTTGTCAGATAGGAAATCCGCTCCCTTGTATGGAGTAACTAGATAAGGAATTCACTCTAGACACTGCAATCTTTCTAAGAGAACCCGCTTGGAAGTCATACATTCTAGGTGTCTAAAAAGGTGTATCCCAGCAAGGAGATCTGTCCAATCCCAATAAACATAAGTTCTGCACATGCCTCTACTTTATTGCACTTTGGAAATTTCTTTCTTCTATAGCTTATCCTTATTCTAAGTGTAGACTGACATTTTCTAATTCAAAGAGCATTATTCTCTACTTGTATATCTATTTCTCAACTATCACATGAATTGTTTTATCTTCAAAATCCATAAGTAATTTGTAATAACCAGAGAGGATTTCTGTCTCCTTGTCTAACTAGGGAGGATTTCTGTCTCCTTGTCTAACTAGGGAGTATTCACACCTCCTTGCCCCCCTCAAAAAGAGTTTGAAGAATGGTAATGATTTCAAACTAAATGAATTGATGTTGGTTGAGCTCTCTCTATCTTCATCAAAGATTATATATTGAGAAGTGAATTCACGATTGGTCTTTATCATAGAGGAAATTAACTTACTAAAATCATTTTACCACCTCTAGACCTGTTAGCAAATAGGTCAATGATTTCTCAAATTTGAGAAGTAGCCATTTTGATACTTGCTATATAGAATAACCCATGTAGAGAGACTAGGAGTCAGAGTGATGGAGAATCCTATATAAATTATCAGCCTTGGGGTAGAACCTATATAGGTGTAATAGAGATTTCTTCTGAAAAATAAGTTGCACTCTATTAACTTGATGATGCTACATGAATTAATCAAAAGAATATATCACTTCACCCTGTAACCAATAATCACAGTCATTACCACCATGGCATGCATCTGGGTGAGGAGTCTCTACACCTTCTACATCTCCCGAGCCAAAAATTATCACACACATGTGAGGAATTCTTCCATTCTATTTTTTTACTTAAGGGGAGGATTTTCCCCTATTTTCATATGAATAACTCTACTCGTGTCTGTGTCAAATGGGAGTGCTAATTGCTTATCCTTCTTAAGCCTTACAACACCTGCCTCCTTGTTATATGAGAACTGTCCAGGAGTTATATTCCCCTGCTTCGAAAAGCTCCCCAAGAAGGCTGTCAAATTAATCTTTCAGTTTCCAGTATCAACTAGTGGCATTCATTTGCGTTGTGGCAAATCATCTGGTGGAAGTGGCAATACATTATTTGATCTCAATTTTAGAATTGGGGAGAAAATCCATTAGTCTCAGAATGTACTTTCTATCTTTAATTGTTATAAAAATCTCCTTTTTGGTAGAATTTAAGGTTGTCAAGTCCTTCTCCCATAGGGAGAAAAGGGTCTTATTGAAGGCCTCATAGGAGGTTTGATAGAGAGAGTGGAATACCTCTCTTGGTCCTCTTGGTGGGATATTATTCTGTGAAGGTTCTTTCCATTTACAGTAACACAAGAAAGATATACATATTCTTAAAATAAAATGTCATATTTATTAATGTGATAAATTATGCAAATAGATGATGTGCAATATGACTTTTATAAATGTGACTTAGGACATATAATAATAAAAATGTCATGTTGCTTTATTTAATAACTATCGGAAGGAGAAAATTCAGCCTTATAACCCATGGGGGGTTTAACAAATCATGGAAGTTATGAAAAATAAGAATGTGAGTTCTCTTATTATAGGATAAATCTAAGAAGTGCAGACTTCTGCCTACCTAGTTGTAGGCGGAGTCAGGCTAAGATAGGACTGATCAGGGAGGATCTCTCTGTGAGTATAGGATATAAGGTTAGGTCACATATAGGAAGGAATTCATGCTTCATGTGAATGGACTGAAATATGCATTACTATAAAATGATAATTAGAACATTTTATTGTGAGATATTTGATAAGGAAAAT
The DNA here is from genome assembly GCA_949671775.1 of Mallotus repandus. Taxonomy (NCBI): domain Eukaryota; kingdom Viridiplantae; phylum Streptophyta; class Magnoliopsida; order Malpighiales; family Euphorbiaceae; genus Mallotus; species Mallotus repandus. The sequence continues at coordinate 11,255 of CATIWM010252233.1, forward strand.
TTATCTGTTAGGCCATAATCAGCCTTGACAACTTCTCATAATTATTTTAAATCTAAAGAGATATACTCAGGTAGAATAAGAGGAATCTTTCATTGATTTTGAATCGCATACGATTCATAAATAGATTCCTTAGCCTCTGATGTAGAGAAAATGGCAAATCTTCATTTCTGGAATGACATTGGTGCTTGGGAGAGTTTCGGCCTTCCTGCCTAGAAAATAGACGATTGAGGAAATAATCATGCCTTGTAGGGATGCATTATTAGCATTCTCTCCCTTAAGGGAGTTAATAGTTTTTGGGTAGGCATTTCCAATGGGGAAATGCTACTCTGTTGTTAGAGATAGAGATTCTTGAGTAAATATTTCCATTGGATGAAATTTCACTCTTGTACAGGAGGTACAAGTTCTTGAATAGATAATCCTTTGTAGATGATCATGTTAAATAGATTACACTCCCTTGGGGGAGACTTTGATATTCTATTGAGAATTTCTAATGAATAACATTTTGCTCCCATGGGGGAGTTAGACCTCTTTAATACATTGAGGACATTTTTCCTCCCAGGCGAGATTCCTATCTGAATAGCCTTAACAAAGGGAGATGTCTGATCGGCCTCCCTTCTAGGATGTTCATATAGTAGCTCCTATTGATAATATGCCATAAGAAAATGTCTTCTTCTTAAAAGGAGATCCAAGTATCATCACATACACAAAGAGAGAAGCTTCAAGAGACAACATTTTCCTTTTAAAGAGAGACTCAAACACTTAGTTGTACAAGTAGAAATACTTCAATAGAGGAGATTCCCTTGCTTAAGAGGGAGTACACTAATTTATTTACAAAGAGCCAAAGGAATAATAGATAGCTAAAATGGAGTAAGTATTCACCGCCTATCTTTCATAAGAGCACTTCATCAATTATGCAATAAAGTAAAAAGAGATACTGTATTGCTAATAAGGTTTCCCCTTATACTTAGAGTTCCATATAGGATTCCCCATGTAGGATAAGAGCTTCAAAAAAGAATATCTGGGTAGGATTCTCTGGTAGAGACTTCCCACATCCACAAGTCACACAGGTAGGATTATTCCCTAATTGGTTACCTTGGTAAGGGAGTTCACTCGATAACATTAGCTTCGAGGTACCCATGTATCACATAGAAGAGTCTCCCTGTCTGGGCTTATTTATACAATGTTTATACTCTCTTCAGCCTTTTTAGTGGAGGGAGAATTTACCAACTCCTCTTAGTGTTTAGAAGAAAACCTAGAGGTGTGGAAGGCATCATCTTGCAGAGTGTACTCATCCTTCATAATTGTCTCACCAACTCAATAGTCTTTCAAGTGAGGAATCTTCAGAGTTGCAGAAGAAGAAAATTGCTCTTTAGTTATTTTAGCCTTGCTGCGTTTGTTACATAATAAAAAGAAAGAAGAGGGTTGAAGGTTTATAAAAAGGAAAAGATAAGATAATTATAGAGAAAGGGGCACGTGAAGCTTCAGAGAAATGAGAAAACCAAGAAGCTAAAGTGATGGGTTAAAATAAAATATAAAAAAATTCATGCAAAAGAGTGGTCCTGCAATTATTTTCATGTGAAGCATAGTACAAAAGAGCAGTCCTACACTTATATTCATGTGAAGCATCTCTAAACAAAATTAAAAAAAATAAAAAAATAATTTTACAAAGAACAAGAAACTGCTCTCTGCCAGCATGAAGTGCCCCACAATATATATTTTCTCTTTTGAATCTTAGTGGTAAAGAATATTTTAGTGTCAATTCTCTTAGCTTTTAAATATATTCATAGGATATTTATTTTTCATTTAAGATTTTGTCTTGATAAATATTTTTTAGTTTGACGCAAATTTTTTTATTTTTTTTTTGTAATTTTATTTCTTGGTTGTAAAGTTTACTTTAAAAAAGTGAGTTAGTAAAAAAAAGTGAGATAGTTAAAAATATTGAGATATTAAAAAAAAGAAGAAAAAATCAGAAAAAAAAGGTGAGTAAAAAAGTGAGATATTAAAAAAAAGTCCTATAAAAAAAATTGTTGAAAGATGCCACCAAGAAAAAATCACCAAAGACCTATTCAAGATGTCACCATAGAAGAATTACAATAACAGATCCAATAACTCCAACAATGAGTTGAACAATATGAGGAAAGAGGAGAACAAGTTCATGAATTTGATGATGATCAAGAAGCTAAGATAAATCCTTTCCACAACCGAGCAAGTGAATCATCTAGAGAAGAAGCAGAATCATGACTGCGAGTACATCAAAGGAGAAACTAAGATTGAGATCATGGAGTGAAGGTGGACATACCAGATTTTGAAGGACAGCTAAATCCAGATGATTTTATCGAATGGATGCATACTATTGAATGAGTCTTTGACTACAAAAGACATTCTAAACCACCGCAAAGTCAAGATTGTTACCGTCAAGCTTAAGAAAAATGCTTTAATATGGTGGGAGAATCTTAAGCAAAAGTGAGAACATGAAGGAAGAAGTAAGATCACAACTTGGAAGAAGATAAAAAAGGAACTTCAATGCAAGTATTTGCCTTATTACTATCAGCAAGATGTCTTCATCAAGCTTTACAACCTTCAACAATGTGACTTGTTACTTGAGAAATATGCCACAAAATTTGAACAACTCATGATGAAGTGTGACCTGAATGAACTAGATGAACACACTATTGCTAGATTCCTCAAAGGATTGAAGATTTAAATTGCTAATGTTGTTCAACTTCAACCCTATTGGACACTCAAGGATGTTATCAAGCAAGCATTGAAGGTAGAACGCCAACAGAAGACTTTCAAATGGAGTGCAACACAGAGTGTAGCCATGACCAATACTTCCAACCGGGAGAGTACTTCAACAAAGCCAACATCATCCACCACCACCAAGAAGGATGGTAAAATAGTCAGTAAAACACGCGGCACAACTTCTAGCAATAATTCTAGAAAATGCTTTAAGTGTCATGGATTTGGCAATATTGCATCTGACTGTCCAAATCAAAGGATAGTGTCATTTCTGGAGGAAGCATCATGTGAGGAAGAAGACAAGGATGAAGCTCTACAAGAAGATGAAGAAAATGAGATCATCCATGCAGATGATGGTGAGATGCTATTCTTACATCATGCTTTGAACACTACCAATCGGTTACGCCATAACATTTTTCACACCTGATATACCTCCTATGGCAAGGATTATGACGTTATCATCGATAGTGGTAGTTGTGAAAATGTGGTGTCAATAAAAATGGTGGACAAGCTAAAGTTACCTACTAAAGATCATCCAAATCCGTAAAAGTTAACTTGGTTAAGGAAGGGTAACGAGATCAAAGTCACAAAGAGATGTTTGGTTGAGTTCTCTATCGGCAAGAAGTACCAAGACAAGATATGGTGTGATGTTATTCCTATGGATGCTTGTCACATGTTGTTAGGTCAATCCTGGCAATATGATCATCATGCTATACATGATGGTTATAAGAATACTTATTCTTTTACCAAGGATGGCCAAAAGATTATATTAGCACCATTAAAGAAAGAATGTGCTAGTGATTCGAAGGAAGAGAACTGCATTATGATTTCTAAGACAATGGTTGCCAAAGTTATTGAGGAAACTAAAGTTGCCTGCACCCTCATAATCTTTGAAGAGAATGAAGAAGGAAGCACCATTCCAAAGACCATCCAGCCACTTTTTCAAGCATTTGGAGTTGTAGTTCCAGAAGATATTCCATCAAGATTGCCACCTATACGAGATATTCAACATTGCATCAATTTTATTCCAGAAGCTGTAATTCCAAATAAAGCAGCTTATCGAATGTGTCATAAGGAACATGAAGAGTTACAATGTCAAGTGACCGAACTCATAGCTAAAGGATTAATAAATGAGAGTGTAAGTCCTTATGGTGTTCTAGCTTTACTGGTTCCAAAGAAAGATGGATCGTGGCGTATGTGTATTGAAAGTCGAGTTGTGAATAAAATTGCAATCAAGTATCATTTTCCTATTCTACAACTTGATGATTTGTTGGATCAACTGCGTGGTTAGATGGTCTTTTCAAAGAATGATTTGAGAAGTGGATACCATCAAATTCATATGAGACCTGGTGATGAATGGAAGACTGCCTTCAAAATAGTAGATGGTTTATACGAGTGGATGGTTATACCATTTGGACTTTCCAATGCACCAAGCACTTTTATGAGGCTTATGAATCAAGTATTTTGACCATTTATTAGAAATTTTATAGTGGTTTATTTTGATGACATATTAAAGAAAGATAAATTTGATTGGACACTAACCGCTCAAAAGAGTTTTAAGACATTGAAGCAGAAGGTTACGGAAGCCCCAGTTTTACAACTTCCAGACTTCAACAAAGTCTTTAAAGTCAATTATGATGCCTTTAATGTAGGCATTGGTGCTGTTCTTTGCCAAGAGAATCGTCCAATTGCCTTTTTAAGTGAGAAGCTCAACGAAACTCGGAGGAAATATTCAACATATGAAAAAAGAGTTCTATGCAATTTTTTAAGCTTTAGATCATTGAAGACATATTTATTGGCAAAGGAATTTGTGTTTTATTCTAATAATGAAGTGCTCAAATACCTCTATAGTAAGAACAAACTTAAAGGATGCCATGCCACATGGAGTAAATTCCTCTCTGTATATCAATATGTCTTAAAGCATAAGTTAGGTATACAAAATAAAGTTCTTGATGCTTTAAGTCATTAGTACACATTGCTTTCAACACTTCAAGTTCAAGTAATTGGGATTGAAGTTATAAAGGAGTTGTATGAGGATGATCCAGACTTTAAAGATATCTGGAAGCAGTGTTGTGAAAGTCCCTATCACCAATTTCATCCGCAAGATGGTTACTTATTTTTAAGTAATTTATTATGTGTTCCTCAATGTTCATTATGTGAAGCCATACTGATTGAATGCCATAATGGGAGTTTCACTAGTCATTTTGGTTGTAACAAGACATTAGCTCTTGTACAAGGAAGCTTTTACTGGCCACACTTGGTTTGAGACATAGAGCGACTGTAAGCACCCAATTTCTGGATGAGTAGAGTATAGATGCGACAAAGGACTCCGATGATGAAAATATTATAAATTATATTCAATATTTGAAGTTTTAAATCTCAAAAGATTTAGATGTATTTTCAAGGGGATTTAATTGGTTTTTAAAGGACTTAATTTGTTAGATTTTATTTCTCTTAGGGGTCTTTTTGTAATTCTGATATGACTTAATGACTTAATAAACCGATTGGGATTATGTAATTCCGATCAAAATTATATAGTTCCGGTTGGAATATGTAATTCCGATAAGAATTACACATTTCTGGTCGGAATTACACATTTTTGGTTGAAAATATGTAATTCTGACCGGAATTACACATTTTCGGTTGGAAATGCATGGTTCTGATTGGAAATACATAATCCCGATTGGGATTATATTCTTCCGATTGTGTCTGTTTGCATTTTTTTATTTTCTTTTTCTTTTTCAGTAAATAAAATTTGTTTTTTCTTATTTTTTGATTGGTGGAATGATGTGATAAATCTTTTTTCTAGGATTTATCTTGATTTTTCTATAAATAAAAGTCTTGTTTAAACCTAATCTTTATCTCCTGTAACTTACAAGAGAATACGCCTTTTAGCTAGGGTTTTTCTATACAAACCCAACTTAACTCTCCGGTGAAAAAGCCTTTTTTTTTAAGACTTAGCACACACACTTGTGTAGATAGAGCGAAAAAAAGCTTTCTTTTACGTATTGGTTTAAAGGAACAGTAGACCTTTTGAGAAAAAAGTTTAACTGTTGAAGATCTATTCAAAGTAATGGTGATTCACACCACTCTGAGGAGCAAATCAATACTGCATTATTCTCATACATCTTTTTTTCTCTTTTCTTTTTATTTGATTTAATTTTCTTTATTTTTAATTCATTCTAACTTCCTTTTTTCTTATTTTGTTTCATGTTTTGGTGGGGATGAACGCATGATTGAATCGAGAAAATCCATGAAGATCTATGGAATGCCATGGATTAAATCCCTGTGAAATTTTGCATAGTTTTTTTTTATTATTTTATTTTGTGTTTTTTTGTATTTATTTTGTTTTATGGGTTATATTATTATTTTAATTTAATTTTTAGTAGATTATTGTAATAGCCCCAATAGTGGGATTAATAAAATCCTATATGTGTGTTGTAGATCTTATTTTAATTAATTGATTAGTAATTAAGGTTTCAATTGGGTATGTAATTAAAATTAATGGTTATAGAGATAATTAGGTTTTTTATTAAAATTGAATTAGATTTAAGTGAATAGAATTAAGGGTGCTTATTAATTATTTTATTTGTCTATTAATTAATTTGATCTTTAGGCCTATAATTAATTAGAATTAGGTTAGAAATTATTAGATGCATGTTTTAATTGATTTATTATTTATTAATTTTTTATGATTATTTTTATGTTTATTTTATTTTATTAATTTTCATGTTTTTATGTTTTGTTTATGTTTAAGCTCATAATTTTAGGTCTTAGGCTAATTAATTAGATTCAGTTTATCTAATGGGCTTAATAATTTAATTAGGTTTTAGGGTTTAATTAACTAATTTTATTTTTATGCCCATAATTAAATTTAGATTTTAGGTTAGAGATAATTTAGGCCCACCTAATTAATTTAGACATAGGCCCACTTAGGTTAATTTATTTTAATTTAGACTTAACCCACTAACTTAATTCTTTTTTTCCATAATTTGTAGAATTAGGTCCACTAATTAAGTCCTTTTTCATAATTTATAAACTTAGACCCATTTTAGAAATAAAATAAATAGACTTAGGCTCACTTAAATAAAATTTAGTAGGAATTAGGCTCATTAGCTTTAGGCCCACTTGTAAATTAAAATATGTAAACTTAGCTCACTTTAATTAAAAATATGTAGATTAGACTAACTTAGGGTTGGATATGTTTTGTATGAATGCATTTCATATGCTTTTTCATGATTGGTTTCCTTTAGGATTAATAGATGTTTAATTAGGGGTTATATGAAATTGCATGTAATTAGAGGATAAGATAGTAATTCATAAACTAATTCTAAATGAACACGAGACTAAGAGAAGTTGGTATTCCATATTCAGAACTCCTAGTTGTGGTGCTAGCTTATATTAGAGAATTGAGTTACCACCACCTTCATTTTTTCCCAGTTATTACCCTAGGTGGCGACTCCTCATCTCCACACCATGTCTTTATGACACTGGTTAGTGTGTTCCTTAGAGCCTTGAGCTCAAACAATGTCGTGGTTGCAATAAACTTGGATGCGCACTAAACACTGCCATCTACAGCAACACATTAAAAGGTGTAGGGTTTGTCACATTGCCAAAACTCGAGGTTAGAATATAGGGCTTTACACACCTCTATCTACCCCAGAAGCTCCTTAGGAGGATGTTAGCATGGATTTTATTGTTGGTCTACCCCGTACATAAAGAGGTAAAGATTCAGTCATGGTTATTGTGGATAGATTTTATGAAATGGCTCACTTTATACCATATAGCAAGACCTATGATGCTGCACATATTGCTAATCTTTACAATCGAGAGATTGTGTGACTTAATGGGATTCCAAAGACTATCACTTCAGATCATGATGTTAAGTTCATGAGTCATTTCTGGAGGACTTCGTGGAGTAAGATGGGAACAAAACTTCAGTTCAGTTTAGCTCATCCCCAAATAGATGGACAAACAGAAGCAATTAATAGTAGTTTGGGAAACTTACTTAGAAGTTTTATGGGGAAAAACAATAAAGAATAGGATTTGATATTAGCTCAAGCTAATTTGCCTATAATAATTCACCAAGCCATATGATAGGTCGAAGCCCATTTGAAGTAATGTATGCAAAAATATCCTATCACTCCCATTGAACTCAATCCTAAAGAAACACAACAATAATACAGTACAAATGCAGATGAAAGAGCTAAGCAAATAATTGCATGAATAAGTGAAGAACCGCATTCTAAAGCAAAATGAGTGATACCAAAAGCAAGCAAACAAGTTTCAAAAACTTGATATTTTTAAAGAAGGTGATTTAGTGTGGATTCACCTGAGAAAGGAAAGATTTCCACTGAACCGTATGCAAAGTTAAAACCTAGAGCAGATGGACCTTTCAAAATAATTAAGAGAATTGATGAAAATGCATAAAAGGTTGAACTTCGTAGAGATTACAATGTGTCTGCTACATTCAATATTGCTGATTTATCACCATATTTTGAAAATGGGGAAAAGTCAGACTCAAAGGTGAGTCTTTTTCAACCGGGGGAGCATGACACAGGAGTGTCCCAGTGAAATGACTTACAAACCAACCCACCTTCCAGCCACCCTATCTTCATCATCATTTGTCTGTAATAATTCATCCAGTGTAGCAGTGAGATGATTTACAAACCAACCCACCTTGTAGCCAATCTATCATCATCATCATTTGTCTACAATAATTCATCCAACCAACTTATCTTCATTAATATTTGTCTTTTAAATAACATGTTCATGTTTGCTACCTTTTGTGCTTAGTTGTGTTAATATTCCAGCTTAAAAAGTTGTATTATTTAATTTGTCTTAATATTGTGCTAATGCCTATAAATAGGCCTGTAAGTGTTTCATTTTGGTATTCAGAACTCGATTTGAGAAATAAAAATTTAAGTTCTTTTTAGAAGATTATTTCCTACTCTTAAATTTATTCTTAAATTCTAAGAGTACATGTATCCTTCGATTGGCTTCTCCAATGTGGTGATTTAGCCCAGTATTTGTCATAGCGGAGTTTTTTAATTCCACCACAATCGGCAGAATACAAATTTTGACACTTCAACGATGTCAACTTAGTATCAGAGAATCTCGATCCTCCTATGGATTAGAATTGCAAGGTATAAATCAATCCATTATCTATCCTTTTGTTTAAATTTTTTTTTTTGTAATACCTCTTTAAAAAAATTTCATTCCTGAATTTGTAAACCAACCGTGCCAATCAACTACACTTCTAAAACACTTCCATTCCCTACAAATCAAACCAAATGTCACCCATCCGAAAGCATTTTTAATTTAAAAAAAATAGCAAACCCAAACTGTAACCACACTATTCCTTACTGAACCTATCCTTGGTCATCCATGCATTTCATGTTTCTTTAAGAACAAATAAAAAAAATTCAGCAAGCAAAAAAAAAAAAAGAGTTGCAGAAGAAGAAAATTGCTCTTTAGTTATTTTAGCCTTGCTGCGTTTGTTACACAATAAAAATAAAGAAGAGGGTTGAAGGTTTATAAAAAGGAAAAGATAAGATAATTATAAGGAAAAGGGCAATGAAGCTTCAGAGAAATGAGAAAACCAAGAAGCTAAAGTGATGGGTTAAAATAAAATAAATAAAAAAATCCTGCAAAAGAGTGGTCCTGCAATTATATTCATGTGAAGCACAGTACAAAAGAGTGGTCCTGCACTTATATTCATGTGAAGCATCTCTAAAAAAATAAAAAAAATAATTTTACAAAGAACAAGAAATTACCCTCTTTCAGCACCAAGTGCCAAACAATATATATTTTTCTCTTTTGAACGTTAGTGCTAAAGAATTTTTTAGTGTCAATTGTCTTAGGTTTTTAAATATATTCATAGGATATTTTTTTTCTTTTAAGATTTTGTCTTGATAAAATATTTTTTTAGTTTGACATATATTTTTTTATTTTTTTGTATTTTTTTTGTAATTTTATTTCTTGATTGTAAAGTTTACTTAAAAAAAGTGAGATAGTAAAAAAAATTTGAGATATTAAAAAAAAGGAGAAAAAATCTAAAAAAAAGTGAGCTGAAAAAAGTGAGATATTTTAAAAAAAGTCCTATAAAAAAATTGTTAAAAGATGCCACCAAGACGAAATCACCAAAGACATGTTCAAGATGTCACCATAGAAAAATTACAACGACTTGAACAATATGAGCAAAGAGGAGAACAAGTTCGCGAATCAGATGATGATTAAGAAGCTAAGATTAATCCTTTCCATAACCTAGCAAGTGAATCATCTCGAGAAGAAGTAGTTTCATGACCACGAGTACATCAAAGGAGAAACCTAGTTTGAGATCATGGAGTGAAGGTGGACATACCAGATTTTGAAGGACAATTAAATCCATATGATTTTATCAAATGGATGCATACTGTTGAATGAGTCTTTGACTATAAAGACATTCCAGACCACCATAAAGTCAAGATTATTGCCGTCAAGATTAAGAAAAATGCTTTAATATGGTGGGAGATTCTTAAGCACAAACGAGAATGTGAAGGAAGAAGTAAGATCACAACCTGAAGAAGATGAAAAGAGAACTTCAACGCAACTATTTGCCTGATTACTATTGGCAAGATATCTTCATCAAGCTTTACAACCTTCAACAACGTGACCTGTCAGTTAAGAAATTTGCCACGAAATTTGAATAACTCACGATGAAGTGTGACCTTAACGAACTAGAAGAACACACTATTGCTAGATTCCTCAAAGGATTGAAGATTGAAATTGCAAATGTTGTTCAACTTCACCCTTATTTGACACTCAATGATGTGATCAAGCAAGAATTGAAGGTAGACCACCAACAGAAGACTTTCAAATGGAGTGCAACATAGAGTGTAGCCAAGACCAATACTTCCAACCGGGAGAGTACTTCAACAAAGCCAACATCATCCACCACAACCAAGAAGGATGCTGAAATAGTCAGTAAAACACATGGCACAACTTCTAGCAATAATTTTAGAAAATGCTTTAAGTGTCATGGATTTGGCCATATTGCATCTAACTGTTCAAATCGAAGGATAGTGTCATTTGTAGAGGAAGCATCATGTGAGGAATGTGAGGAAGAAGACGAGGATGAAGCTTTACAAGAAGATGAAAAAATTAAGATCATCCATACAGATGATAGTGAGATGCTAGTCTTACGTCTTGCCTTGAACACTGCCATTGCTATAGAAGAAGATTGGTTACACCATAATATTTTTTACACCCGATGTTCCTCCCGTGGCAAGGTTTGTGACATCATCATCAATAGTGGTAGTTGAGAAAATGTGGTATCAACAAAAATGGTTGACAAGGTAAAGTTGGCTACTAAAGAACATCCAAGTCCATACAAGTTAAGTTGGTTAAGGAAGGGTAACAAGATCAAAGTCACGAAGAGATGTTTGGTTGAGTTCTCTATCGGCAAAAAGTACCAAGACAAGATATGGTGTGATGTTATTCCTATGGATGTTTATCACATACTGTTAGGTCAACCCTGGCAATATAATCATCATGCTATACATGATGGTTATAAGAATACTTATTCTTTTACTAAGGATAGCCACCATTAAAGAAAGAATGTGCTATTAATTCAAAGGAAGAGAACTACAGTCTGATTTCTAAAATAATGGTTGCTAAAGTTGTTGAGGAAACTAAAGTTGCCTATACCCTCATAATCATTGAAGAGAATGAAGAAGGAAGCACCATTCCAAAGACCATCCAACCACTTTTTCAAGAATTTGGAGTTGTAGTTCCAGAAGATATTCCATCAGGATTGCCACCTATGCTAGATATTAAACATTGCATCGATTTCATTCCAGGAGCTGTAATTTCAAATAAAGCAGCTTATCGAATGTGTCCGAAGGAACGTGAAGAGTTATACTGTTAAGTGATTAAACTCATAGCTAAAGGATTGATAAAAGAGAGTGTAAGTCCTTGTGTCGTTCCAACTTTACTTGTTCCAAAGAAAGATGGATCGTGGCGTATGTGTATTGATAGTCGAGCTGTGAACAAAATTACCATCAAGTATCATTTTCCTATTCCACGACTTGATGATTTGCTCGATCAGTTGTATGGTTAGTTGGTCTTTTCAAAGATTGATTTAAGAAGTGGATACCATCAAATTCGTTTGAGATCTGGTGATGAATGTAAGACTACCTTCAAAATAAGAGATGGTTTATACGAGTGGATGGTTATGCCATTTGGACTTTCCAATGCACCATGCACTTTTATGAGGCTTATGAATAAGGTATTTCAACAATTTATTAAAAATTTTATAGTGGTTTATTTTGATGACATATTGAAGAAAGATAAATTTAAGTGGACACCAACCGCTCAAAAGAGTTTTGAGACATTGAAGCAGAAGGTTATGGAAGCCCCAGTTTTAGCACTTCCACACTTCAACAAAGTCTTTGAAGTTGATTATGATGCCTCTAATGTAGGCATTGGTGTTGTTCTTAGCCAAGAGAATCATCCAATTGCCTTTTTTAGTGAGAAGCTCAACGATACTCTGAGGAAATATTCAACATATGACAAAAGAGTTCTATGCAATTGTTTGAGCTTTAGATCATTGGAGACACAATTTATTGGCAAAAGAATTTATGCTTTATTCTGATAATGAAGCACTCAAATACCTCCACAGTTAGAACAAACTTAAAGGACACCATGCCACATGGAGTGAATTCCTCTCTACATATCAATATGTCTTAAAGCATAGGTCAGCTATACAAAATAAAGTTGCTGATGCTTTAAGTTGTTGTTTCACATTGCTTTCAACACTTCAAGTTCAAGTAATTGGGATTGAAGTTATAAAGGAGTTGTATGAGGATGATCTAGACTTTAAAGATATCTAGAAGTAGTGTTGTGAAAGTCCCTATCACCAATTTCATCTGCAAGATGGTTACGTATTTTTAAGTAATCAATTATGCGTTCCTCAATGTTTGTTATGTGAAGCCATACTGATCGAATGGCATAATAGGAGTTTTACTGGTCATTTTGGTCGTAACAAGATATTAGCTCTTGTACAAGGAAGCTTTTATTGGCCACGCTTGGTTTAAGACATAGAATGACACATCAAAAGGTGTAGGGTTTGTCATATTGCCAAAACTCGAGGTCAAAATATAGGGCTTTACACACCTCTACCTATCCCATAAGCTGCTTGGGAGGATGTTAGCATGGATTTTATTGTTGGTCTAGCCCACACACAAAGAGGTAAAGATTCAATCATGGTTATTGAGGATAGATTTTCTAAAATAGCTCACTTTATACAATGTAGCGAGATCTATGATGCTGCACATATTATTGATCTTTATATTCAAGAGATTGTGCAACTTCATGGGATTCCAAAGGCCATCACTTCAAAACATGATGTTAAGGTCATGAGTCATTTCTTGAGGGCTTTATGGAGCAAAATGGGAACAAAACTTCAGTTCAGTTTAGCAGCTCATCCCTAAACGGATGGACAAATAGAGGCAGTTGATTGTAGTTTAGGAAACTTACTGAGAAGTTTTATGGGGAAAAACATCAGACAATGGGATTTGATGTTAGCTCAAGTTGAATTTGCATATAATAATTCACCAAGACATATGAAAGGTTGAAGTCCATTTGAAGTAGTGTATGGAAAAAATGCTATCACTCCCATTAAACTCAATCCTAAAGTAACACAATAATAATTAAGTGCAGCTGCGAATGAAAGAGTTAAGCAAATAAAGAATTTGCATGGACAAGTGAAGAACTGCATTCTAAAGCAAAATGAGTGATACCAAAAGCAAGCAAGTTTTGAAAACTTGTTATTTTTAAAGAAGGTGATTTAGTGTGGATTCACCTGAGAAAGGAAAGATTTCCACCAGGACTGCATGCAAAATTAAAACCTAGAGCAGATGGACCTTTCAAAATAATTAAGAGAATTGATGAAAATGCATAAAAGTTTGAACTTCCTGGAGATTACAATGTGTCCGCTACATTCAATATTGCTTATTTATCACCATATTTTGAAGATAAGGAAAGTCAGACTTAAAGGTGAGTCTTTTTCAATCGGGGGAGCATGGCACAGGCGTGTCCCAGTGAAATGACTTACAAATCAACCCACCTTTCAGCCAGCCTATCTCCATCAGCATTTATCTACAATAATTCATCCAGTGTCCCAATAAGATGATTTACAAACCAACCCACCTTCCAGGCAGTCTATCTTCAATAGCATTTGCCTACAATAATTCATCCAACCAGCCTATCTTCATTAATATTTGTTTTTCAAATAATGTGTTCATGTTTGCTACCTTTTGTGCTTAGTTGTGTTAATCTTCCAACTCAAAAGTTGTATTATTTAATTTGTCTTAATATTGTGCTAATGCCTATAAATAGGCTTGTAAGTGTTTCATTTTGGTATTCAAAACTCGATTTGAGAAATAAAAATTTTAGTTCTTCTTTTTAGAAGATTATTTCCTACTTTTAAATTTATTCTTAAATTCAAAGAGTACATGTATCCTTGGATTGGCTTCTCTATGGTGGTGATTTAGCCCAGTATTTTTTGTAGCGGAGTTTTCAATTCCACACAATTTGTAGAATACAAATTCTGGCACTTCAACGGTATTTGGATCATCTCATCTCTTCATGTATGGCTGATACACAAAATTACAGGCACTTAAAAAGTACAAAACACCTTAAGGCCAGATAGAGAAGGAACTAAAAAGCCTTATGACTTGTTTATTGTCATGCCATGTATATTGGTTGAAATGGCTATTGTACTCATGACTACAGCTAGAATTATGATTATTGGTGCAATAGTCCTGTCCTTTGTTGTTGATATCCTATGAACAACCTTGTCATTCATGAACAAAATTTTTTAAGTTACAGCCAAAAACAAATGCAATAATTTCTAAATTCTGACAAGAGTAGTGTTCTAGTACCTTAGCACAATAGCTGCTGGGAAAATAAAAGCAAGGCATACTACAGAGGTTGATCTAACGAATTGAAAAAAGTACCATACATTTAGAATGGCAATTGCTATTAGGTAAGTAAAGAGCAATAAGATGAGAGTAAGCGACAAAAATATTGGTGTGTCTTTTGCCAAAATAGGCTTCTTAGAGAAGAGAAATTCATCAATATTTGCTCTTAAAGAGAAGCTCAAGAGAGGAAAAACCAACATAAGGTGAAGGGCATAACTTAATCTAACTATATCATTCAGTAATGCACTAGTTGTTGTATCAGAAGTTTGATGAAAATTGACAAGTATATCAGCCATGATCGATTTGCCAAACAAAAGGTACCTGAATATGCCTTTGGAAAAGTAGAGAGCATCACAAACTATAAGTGAAGTTCTGACTGCTAATGTCATATTAGAAGGTTTGCTAAGCTCAAAAGCAATTGGATGAACTGCATACATTTATCAAACATAGTGTACTATTATAAAGAATGAGCATAGTCATTCATAACAGCCTAAAGAAAACTAATATATTAGAAATAAATCTCACCATTGAAGTGATATGTGAAAGATGTTACAATCATTGGTAAAATAGTGAAAAGATCAAAGAAGGATACTTGGTTATCTAGGTGGGGTAGCAATCTTGGATTCTTGGTTTTCCTTTCCATGATTACACAGATTGCCATTACTAAGCTTATCCTAACAAACACTACTGGTAACAAAATTGTAATAGTTGAGCTTAACCACAGTCATTCTCCAATTGAAAGCTCATAATTTAGTGAATACAAAGGATCCTTAATCTTATTGCAGTGACAAACAATATATAAACTCTATTGACTAACAAGTCTGAACAAGACCAATGGAAGCAACACAAAAAGAAGAACAAAAAAGATTGCGAAAGCTCGAGAATTCCACTAATGAACACCAAACCATTCTTGCAATACCCCTAAGTGCACTAATCCATGGGCTATTTACCTATTTATGGTAAAAAAACTTCAAAATTCCCAATTTGTGTCACTTTTTAAAGATTTTCCATTTTTATGGTACCTTTTGGAAAATTTTCTCAATTTATGATACTTTTGGCTGAGGTGGAGAAGAGATAATTTAGTTGCAGGCAAATCGCCAATAACACTAGCAAAATGCACATATTGCCAGTGCTACTAGCGAAATGAATGCAAATTTTTTTTAATAATTTGATGCATTTTGCCAGTGGGAATAGTTATTTTATATGGCTGGATTTGACATTTGAATATAATTATGCTATAATGATTATGATATAATGATATAATGATTATGCTAACTTTTATAATATTATAATTAATAAATAGTTATTTGGTTATAATTTTTTAATAGTAGTTAGTCACTAATAATTGTGTAATAATTGATGACGATGATGATAATAATAATAATAATAATAATAATAATAATATTCTATTATTTTATATCTTTCCATATTATTAACTTATAAATGATTTTTAAAATTTAATTGAAATATATTACAGAAAATAGTTGTTTTGAACAATTAGTAACTCATGTAATAAGGTGAACAAATAAAATTGAAAAAATGTGAGTAATTTATTCATAGTAGTGCTTTAATATTTTGTGGAAATTTGGAAAAAAAATGTGTATTAAAAAATTGGTTTCTAGATATTTAAAATTAAAATTAAGTATTAATTTTATTTACTTATTTTTTGTTATTTTGTATATTAATTTTTTCAAATAAATAATTTTTAGAATAAATTGAATTCTATTATAATTATTTCAACAATTTATTTTAGTCCTTACATTGTCCAATAATTGTTTTTTTTTTTTTGGTTGATTATCTAAAATTTGAACTTACATGCGTAAGGAAAAAAAATACTACGATTTGAATTTATTGAAAACCTTTAATTTTGAAAAGAATCTACAAAGATAGATTTCAAAGCACAAATGTTTTGCTAATCCAGATTATAAATAAAATTGACAAAAATATAAGAACAAATATGTAGTGAAAAAATTAATAAATCCTATATATATAAGTTAAATATCAACAGTCAGATCATATTTATGGGAATGAAGTTGCAAAAAGAGGCATTACAAATATTCAAGTATCACAGGGTCTATACACGTGAACTTTAGAGCATAACCCTAAATTCTAACAGTGAGCACGTCGTCCACTACTCATATCCAAGAACTAAGACCCACTAATCGGAGAATCACCACCACCATCGTCGTCGTCATCATTAGTGTCACGAGGCTCATACAGATTTACAGTGGATGGAGGTATGAGATGTGAGGGACTAGGCACTTCATGAGGTTGGGTACTAAATGAGGAAAGAAAATTTTGGGTGGAAGAAGAAGGAATTGATAGAAATTGAAGAGTTTGCATATCTGGAGCCATTTTTTATAATCCCATCATAGAAGTAATTGTAAGTTGAGTGTGATGGATGTCTAAAAATTGTGAGGTGGGATAGGGAGTATGGTGTGATGAAGAGGCAAATGATGGAAAAAATTTGGTATTTCGGTAAGAGGAGTGGGATACGAAGAATGAAAAATGGACCAGATGGATAAGTGAAGGCATACTGAGGTTGAGGAATAAATGAAGAGCCTGATGGAGCAGCTGCTGACACTTATGTAGATGATATATTGACATCCTGGATGGAAGCTGCAGAGGTGGACTCAGTATGAATAGAGCGTGGCTGAGGAATGCGAATACATGCATCACCTGCAGGAGGGGGTCTTGGAGCGGTTACTCGTCGGCGTGCACGACGTTGATGACACCACACTGTCTCTGAATCAACAAGCCCAACATTGATCAAGTGTTTTAGAAGTGGGGCAGGTTTTGGTGCAGGGTTGGGGCGTGGCATATTATCAGTGACTCTTTGCCTATAATCATTAATTGCAAATTAAGTACTATTGGCGATCTTATTAGCTTGACATAAATCATGAGTCGACGTGATATGCTCAATAGAATCAGCCTACACGTTGAAAAAAATTACAAAAAAATAAATAAATGCCTATATAAAATAATAAAAATACGAAATGAAATATAAAATCTTACAGCTACAGCCAAGCGAGCACTAATTGCTGAGATCCATCAACGTGTCACTGAATGGAACCAATCAAAAAACTGGGAATGGTAATGTATGGATCCATGTGATGGTTGCCCAACCACAACACTATGAGCTTGACGCCCCCAAAGTGAGATCCAATGGGCATATTTTTCAGCCCAATCTATGTCATAATCCTGTAAGTTATTGTGATGCAATGTATCAAGGTGGAAAGGCTCCCGAGGAATGGGTTGTACATATCCAAATTGTTGTAGCACCCTGTTAGGATAATGTCATTCAACAATGTGGATGCATATAAGGGGTACTAATGCCCGCCATATGTCTCACCCTTGTATGCAATAAGCAGGCAGCTGCTGTATGACATCCTCGGTGTATGGCTCCCAAATAATATGTATAAACAATTAATTTTTTTTTATAGAGAAAAAGCATATATTACATAATGAATTATAAAAAGTAATTATTTATTTTTATAGATAATTTTTTTACACGACGTCGTATTTGTACTAATAACTCATTATTAGTTTAGCAACTAATCATTATGTAATAAATAATAATAATAATAATAATAATGACCCTAATAATAATAATAAATATAATTACAATAAATTTAATAATAATAATAATAATAATAATAATGAATAACAAAATTACTATTAATGTAGTGAAATAACGAACCTCATCCTGACGTGCATTATCTAGTTCGAGACAAATGTCTGTAATGACATGTGTGGGAATCAATGTAATCCCATGTCTTCTGCTCCATCTAAAATAATTGTATTTAGGAATTAGTAACATAATATCATGCATGTAATAAAAAAAATTTAAATAATTTACTGTGTCCCAGAGATGCATTTGAAGGTATCCACCGATCATGCAGTGTAGGGGCGAGAAAAGAAAATCGCTCCCAAGCCCACAGTTGAAGGAGCCAGACTGGGCCGCCCATCTGTGCCACTGCTGGTAGCCTCGATGCATGACAAAGATGACTATACAACAAAGCCAAACATGCAGATCCCCAACTATAATGATCGATTAAGTCAATATTTTCCAAAAATTGAAGGAATTGCAAGCTAACTTTGCCAGTGGCTGTAATAGGGAGCATAACCGATGAATAAAGCTGTAAAATATAGGCATGTGTATGCCTATGCAATATCATCCGATTAGCTTATGGAGACAATTTTGCGAAGTGCTCCTTAAACTAATAATTGTAGACCAACGAATAATGAATGTACGATGGTTCTGGTGAAGTACCTAAAAGTGATTCGCATAACTCTAGGTAATCAGAATGAACTCTCGTAGTAATAGGATGACCATAATCAGTAATCCTATCAATACAGTCATATCCTTGAGCGTAATCGTCCACTCTCCATCAAGAAGATGGAAAGTATGTGTCTCCGGTCTCCATCTATCTATAAGAACCAAAATAAGGTGATGATCAAGTTTGCCAATTTAGCGGAGTCGTGCAACTCTGAGAAATCTAGCATCTCATAGTAAGCCCTCAATTTTAGGACTCATGTTTTCATATATGTTCTTTGTTAGAGTGCTTCATCGACATATTATAACTGTATCTTCCAACTAAAAATGTAATGTTTATAATTAATAATGATAATTTATTTTGCTGATAATCTAAGACTCTAAAGTTTTCTGAAAATATTGTATACTAACTTCAAACCTCATCATTCCATATAGCCTTTGATCTATGCTCGTTTTGTAGATAGAGTAATGATGACCCATATGGCCCAGCCTAAATGTAATCACGTGGCAAGAAATTTTGCTCCATATCTACCAAAATATTAGCTAAATTATATCATGTCACTATTTTTAAGAAATAAAATTTTTTTCTGCAATGTGTATACATGTGGCGCAATAATAATACATTCACATGTTATGCAACAGTGACATCTTATAAAAAGTTATTTCAAAATTAATAATAGAAACACATCTGACTCACATGTGAATGTTATGGTGTTGACCGATTTGGCGTAGTTTGTTGTCATCACAATATGATGATGGCTACCATCATGTGATAAAGTCCATTTCTCCTTCAGAATTTTATTCATCCATTTTTTAACTCAGGATGTTAGACCTTAGCTCTGCTCATCCATCTAGCAAACTTTCTTTTCTAAAACTCTTGGGTAGCTTTATCGAGTATGTTCTTATTTGACATTTTTTCAACTTTGTGTTATAATTGCTAAGCACATGACGTAAATAGTATCGATGTGGATTAGCACACCAATTTTCTTGCTTCATCATATGCTTAATTCCAATATGACGATAAAAAATGATACAAACATCATCTCGCCCTTCACAGTAATAATACCATAACATCGTCATGAAGTACCACCAATTATCTTTGTTCTCTTTTTCGACTATAGCAAATGCTAATGGTAATATAGCAATATTCCCATCAACTGCTTCAATAGTCAATAGTACACTTCTATATTTACAATATAGAAATGTGCCATCCACATATATGACAGGTTTGCAATGGTTAAACCCATCAATACATGGCTTCTATGCATAAAGCATACATTTGAATTGTCGAACCCCTTAAACAAGAATGCCATTTTTTAAATGTGCCTCCCATTCATGATGCCAATAAGTACCAAGATAAAGTTTCACAGCAACATGCATGAAGTTACAAAGCATTGTATATGAATCATCCTAATCCCCCCATAAATTCGCAATTGCCTTCTGTTTAGCCATTTAGACATTTTTGTAGGTCGGTCTGATAGAAAATCGTTCCACCAAACCGGCAAGCAATGCTTTAACCTTAATTACAAGCTTCTCCTATAACATTGCTTTTATGCATGCGACTATTAGATTAGATTCAAAATACTTATTATCTCGACTCTGTCCAGGAGCAGTACAGGTGTAGGGACCATTATACCTCGTTATTTGCCAAAGCCCTCTTTTTTTCATCTCTGTGGCTCTTACTTTCCATTCGCAGCCCAGCTTGCAAACTAATGTTATAGTATTAAACCTAGTTTCAGAACTTCAAAATTGGCACCCAACTCTCAAAGAATACAACTTGCAAGTTGTTTAGACTGCCTCTCTAGATTGAAATAACATACCCTTTGCAAGTTCTTTTGCAGGATCCCAAAATATATCATCTACATTTGAGGGATTTCAATTAACATACATGTCCTCAAGATTAACATGTTCAAATTACTAAGGAATTTCTCTATTTAACCCTTCAATAAATTCCACCATCAGAGCATCATCAGTGTTAACTTTGACATCACCTTCCACATTACAATTGTCATCATCATCATACTCATCATCTTCTTCATCAAAATAATGCTCCTCATCATCCTTCTCCTCAACATCCTCATCATTTTCTTTAAGCTCTTCCTCATCTTCAAAAATTTCGTCATTTTCCTCCTCAATGACATCAACTTCATTTGGATTATATCTTGATGAACTAGCTTCTACACATGGTTAATGTCTAAATGTGAAGTCACTAAATTAAGTATACGGTTCAATTGTGAGCCAACCCGTAAATTGCCTAACCAATTCAAACATCCTCCTAACATCAAATTCATCTTCGATTTGTGTAAAACCAAACACCGCACTTTGACCGTATCCCATTACTGGATGTCTAAATAATTTTTTTTTAATAATCCCATCATCACTTATTCCCAATGCAGTTCTAATTATATTATGTAACCCTTGAAGATTAAAATCATCAATAAAGTTGACCATTCTCGAAGATGCATTTACTACTTTCAGACCGCACTCAGTTTGAATCATGTTACCACCCCAATATATGATAACAACTTGTGCATTCGATATTTCAACCTAATATAAATACTAATCGCAATAAGTTGTTCATTATATGTAGCACAAAATAAAGAATTTGTTTAACTACCATAATACACAATTAAAAAAGAACAAATATGCAATCACCAAGTATATCTCACAAATAAATGAAATAAAAATCTTAACTAATAAAATATTCACATATATGCAACCAACAAGTATATCTCAAAAATTCAAACAACTTTTACCAAAAATCAACATATTAAATAATTTTACCAAAGAATGCACATATTAAATAAAATAACAATTGATTAAATAAATAAATTTGTTGACTAACTAATAACCTAAAAGCATGACATTTTTTCATTAAATGTAGCGAATACTAATGATTTTGTTTAACTATCATGGCGTACAACAGGAAAATTAAAAATTGACAAGTATGATACACAATTACAAAAGAACATACCTCTAAAAATGTTCAATTTCGTCTTCAAATATTCACCTTGCCTCTTAATAACCTATAAAACCATAATAACATATAAATAAACATTTTGCACAATTTTTTTTCAATTGTTTGCAATTACATTGTCTCTTAACATAAGTTGTATACATGATTAGCATCATTTAATATTTTATATTAACTGTCATAATAATATAATACATATTTTCACATAAGCCATTATTGATAAACGTTTAAATAGTAGGGAAAAAAATTTGCAATCAGTGAATAAGCAAATCATTCATATTTAATAATGCTGAAATATTTACATATTATTTCGAACATTCCTATCATATTAAACTAATAACCCAACTTGAAATGAACAAGAATAGAACTAATGAACTTAGCATAAAGTTCTTGTGGCAACTTGTACTTGTCATTAGGTGTCAATATAAAATTTCACCTAATTTGCCTCCCACTACGAAGTTTATAACCGTTAGTGTATCCCTTTATATTATCTAAGTCACAGTATAAATATTGAAGTACAAATTTTTTTATAACTGATTTGTACTTTTTTATGCCTTGTTTCGTCTCCCAAAGATAGTCGAGAATTTATTTCTGGTGAAATTTAGGCAAAACCGAACACATAACTTTGTATTTATCATAGTCCCTTATTGAACCACCTTTCCAAATTATTTGTTGGATTCTTGAATGCACTTGAATTATGTAAAGTATCAAATTTTCATAATTATAAGGACTACAATTAACATCCATTTTCATTTTCTTAAAAATTGCAATCGTTTTGTCGACTTTTTCTTAGTGTGTAGGAGTTCTGATCACACAAAATTTTCTATAACAAGCCATGTTATGCTGCAATAACAAAAAACATTTAATTAGTGTGTGTGTGTATATATATTTGTTATAAAACAAGCCTTGTTTTTTGATATAGAAGGTAATTTATTTCTTACAAATCAAATTGATGTAAGAAATATAATTTTTTAACTACATAAATGATAAAATCTTTTAAAATAACTAAATTTCTTTTTACTAACTATGTTTGTTCACTAATTACGTTCATAAATATTTCAACCAACAAGTATAACTAACAAAATATAACATTTTTTTACCAATAATCAACATGTTAAATAAAATAAAAATTCAGTAAATAAAATTTTTTTTACCTAACTAATTATCTAATTTTTTTTACTAACTACCTACAAAATTTTCAAAACCTAAATAAATTAAAAAAAATTTATAACAATATATAAATCATCAACATAGTATAAGCAACAATGTTTGCACAACTTACCCTTTTAGCTAATAAAGTTGCTACCGCCTCAAAATCACCTTCTACAAAATAAAATAAAAAAACATATAAGACATAATATAAAAATATTCACTAACCATATTTTCACTAACATATTTATTTAAAAATATAAATTTTTTAGATACCTGCTATAAAAGTATAAATATTAAGGTTTTTTAATATATATAACAACACTTATATAAATAACACATGATATAAATTATTCTTACAAATTAATTATTTAAACAATAAAATTAAAAATAAGAAATCAACAAAAATATTTTAACAACAATTATAAATTACAAAAGATCCATAACTATTTTAACAACAATTATATCTAACCAAATATAGTAATTTTTTCAACAAATAAACAAAATAAATAATATTATTTTATCAC
Source organism: Mallotus repandus (assembly GCA_949671775.1). NCBI lineage: Eukaryota > Viridiplantae > Streptophyta > Magnoliopsida > Malpighiales > Euphorbiaceae > Mallotus > Mallotus repandus. Next base: position 34,883 of record CATIWM010252233.1, read on the forward strand.
AACAATACCTTTTAGCTTTAAATTTTCACCTCCACAATATCACCTAAAAAAACAAAAATATAGAAGACAATAAAAAATTTCTGTTGACTAATAAATAAAAATTTTGAACCCTAACTAATTACATTATTTTTTTAACTAAATATCTAATAATTTTTTATACCTAACTAGATAAAAATTTTACATTTCAACAAAAATTTATAATTTTTTAAATAAAAAAATTCAACTAAATCATAAATAAAGTTTTACGAATTCTCAACAACGATACATTACCTTTGTTTTTTTATTTGTTCAGTATACCCTTCGGTTAAAAACAAAATAACTAATGTTTTCACTTAACAAAAAAATTTGCAGGAACAAGAAGAAGAAGAATAAGAAGAGAATATTTTGTTTTGAAAGCAACAGGTGAGTGAGAGAGACTGAGAGTGTTTTCTTTCAGTGCAAAGCTTTACCTGGATTATGGTTATTAAAGCGAAAAAAACTTCTCACCCATTTTTCCTGTCTCACTGGCAAAATGGGTGAATATTTGTCGACAAAATAAATTAGAACCCATTTCACTAGTTAGAAAGGCGAAATTGGTTAGTATTTGTCACCCCCCATAAACTCTGCTATATAGCCCTGAAGAATCTCCGCTGCATGGCTCTGCATGATGGGACTAGGCGGGTGCATGCGAAGACCACCATTTTCGCCTGTTATACATGCAAAATGCATTGGCTCATTTTGCCTGTCCTACAACCGAAATGCATTAGTTGATGCAGTCTCCCTCGTCTTGTTTTATCTTATCCTTGTGTGCCAATTATTTTGATTTTCTATGCCAAGCTTTCGTTAAATTCAATGGCACCAGGAATAAAAAAAATTTATTTCACCATTCTCCCACCATCATTTAGCCTGTGTGATTGGCAAAATGCATAACTTTTTTTTTTATTTCGCTTGTATACAGGTGAAAAGAGATTGCTGAAATTTGTCCACAAGCAATTTTGCCTCTTTAAATAGCGAAATAAATTTTTTCCAGCAAAAAAAAAGTACCACAAAATGGAATATTTTTAAAAAGTACCATAAATTGGGAATTTGTTTAATTATTTACCATAAAAAGGTAAATAGCCCTTGATCCATCTTGCACATTTGCTAACAGAACATCACCTGCAACCCAATAAAAAAAGGAAACGAATATAATTCCACTAGAATTCAATGGCTAAGGCTTGTCTTTCTTTAGGTGAATCACCAATTATTCCTTTAGCATGAAATTGCCCAAGGAGTTGGTTCACTTCATTCTGCACATTGTTGAATGAAGTCAATCCTAATGGATTATTAGAATTAGAACTCTTTGTTCGGTTTTCCATTAATTTCATAGTTTATTCACAGCCAAGTAGATGATGTAAAAATTAATAATGCACAACTTTCTATTATATTCTACACAATCACAAGATTGGTTATAATATTCTAAATGGAAAATTCTTGTCTCAATTTTGTTAAGCTATGAATATTAGACCAATAAAATAAACATAGATATGAACAAGATTTTCAACAATAGAGGGCATGACACCTACAAATAAAAATAGATATTTTCATTGAAAATATGGACTTAATTAAAAATTACTTTTATTTTATAAACTATAATGGTAATAAAAAATTTACAATGACCAAAAGGAAATTAAATATCAGATAAATTTTTAGAAACAAAGTCAAGGGCATATAAGAAAATTCACTTACATAGATGACACTGCGTAACATATCGCATATCATTCCCACCACATGTTCCACAATATAGGCATTATTTTAGTCAAGAAAAATTTTAGTCAATTAAAGCCAAGTTGCTTTAATCATTGCTACAAAATTTTTGAATCACCAGTAATAGCTCTTCTTACTCTCAAAATTTTTCTTAACTCTGCCGTCTCCAACCATTAACACTAATATGATGTTAAATTTACATTTTTATAATAATTTTACTTCAATCCATTACACCATTTTTAACATTAAAAAAATATTTTCTAAATATTCTTTTTATATCTTATATTATAATATTTAAACATTTACAATTTTACACCTATATTTATATTCATTTAATAAATTCATCCACTAATAATATATTTTAGCATTGATCAAATAATATTAAATTAATAAGCTATTTTTTTAATTTTATAATGCCATATTTAATACTTAATTAAAAATAAAAATTACGATTAAAAATTAAGAATTACATTTCACATTCAAAGATTAAATAATAAAAGAGTACAATTTCAACGATATTTATACATCCTCATGCATCCGAATTAGTATATATATATATATATATATTACATTTAAGAAAAATATTTTAAATAAAATAAAAATTTGGACTAAATTGTTGAAAAAAACAATCTATAGACATTAAGAATTTGAACTAAATTGACAATTTTTACAAGTTAGGGATTAATGGGAAAAAAATAAACCCATTTTGCGTTTTGTGAATAGGGGATACACGTTTTGATTTGGGTATCGGTTGGAGACCAAATACCCATTTTGCGTTGGAAAAACCCATTTATCTTCAATCTTTACTACAAAGTGAGCATGGCAGATGTTGTCCTCAGTTTTGTGGTGAAGCAAAATCTGGCCAGGATGCTCACTCTTATGACCAACGAAATCAAGCTTTTATGCTGTTTTGGCGATGAACTAGGTCACCTCGGAGGCTCACTTGATGAGATTTGTGACATTCTCCAAGTTGCTGAAGAACAACAGGTGAAACTCAAGAGTGTGAACCGATGGCTGAATCAACAGAAAGATGTTGTTTACGATGCTGAAGATGCTCTTGATGAGTTAGTCTGTGAGGATCTTGGTCGGAATGTGGAGAACCAAAACCAATAGGTAAGCAGATTTAATCCTTTCTCCAAGATCAGTAGTTCTGCTAAAAAGACTATATTTCATGCTAAAATTGCCCACAAAGTTAAGAAAGTCAATGAGTTATGGGATAAGATTAAGAATGCCACTGGTTTTGGAATTCAAGTCATCACTAGAGATCGAAGAGTGCCATAAATTGACATGAACCGAGTGACTGACTCAGTATCTGAAATTCCTATTATTGGGAGGAAGATTGATGCCTCTAAAATTATGGACTTGTTGACAAGCTCTTGTGATTAACAAGTTCTTACTACTGTTCCCATTGTGGGTATGGCTGGGCTTGGAAAGATAGCCTTAGCTCAAATGGTTTGTGAAACAGTAATAGGAAAACAATTTGACATGAAAATGTGGGTCTGTGTTTCTCAGAACTTTGATGAGCAAAAAATTCAAGGAGAAATACTGCAAACTCTAAATGGGAACAAGGGTGGTTTGACAAACAAAGAAGCAATTCTTCAACAACTCAAAGAATAGTTAGGGAACAAAAAGTTCATTATTGTTCCTGATGATGTTTAGGAAGATGTATCTAGGGGATGGAAGGGTTTGATCATGCGTTTGTCAAAAATTTGCAGTACTGGGGGCAATGGCATTATTATCAGTACTCACAGTGAGAAAATGGCATATGCAGTTCAGACATCCCCAGAGTATAGGCATAATTTGAATATTTTGTCTGATGATGAATGTTGGTTCATTATAAAGGACAGAGTGCATGCAAATGGAGTACTAGCCTCCAAACCTGGTGAACATTGGGAAGGAGATTGCAGAAAAATGCAGAGGAGTGCCTTTAGCTGCAAAAGTTTTAGGTGGGACATTGGGTTTAACTAAAATGGAAACGCAATCATGGTTGTTAATCAAAGACAATAAAGTTTTAGATGCATCAGATGATAAGGATAATATCAATGCTATATTAAAACTAAGTTTTGATCATTTGCCTTCATTTTTGAAACCATGTTTTACATACTATTCAATTTTCCCAAAAGATTCCTTAATTGAAAAGGATCAGTTAATTCAGCTTTGGATGGCTGAAGGTTTTCTTAAGCCATGTAATGGGGATGTGGGCAATGATTATTTTAAAGTCCTACTTTATAACTCATTCTTTCAAGATGTGGAAACGGATGAATTAGGTAGTGTTGTAGAATTCAAGATGCATGATCTTGTGCATGATCTTGCATTGTCTGTTTTGAGGTCTGAAATATTAACTTCGGAGAACTATTCACCAGGAAGCAACTTGCTTTGCGTTCGTCATTGTAATATAGACAGTCAAGATGTAACAAATTTAATGGCGGCTTTGAAGAATGGTGCTAAGAGGTTGCATACTTTGTTCCTATTTAATGAAATTGTATTTGATGAGATGTGGAAATTCAAAAACTTACGGAGTCTAAATCTCAAAGGTGCTGCAATTGAAGAGTTACCATCTTCAATTGGTGATTGGAAGGGCTTGAAATATCTTGATGTCTCTAAGACTAACCTAAAAGCTTTGCCTCAGTCACTCACCAAGCTTTACAGTCTGCAAACATTGAGATTCCTAGAGTGCCTTTATCTTGAGGAGCTTCCTAGAGAGAAAATGAAGAATCTGGTGAGCTTGAAGCATATTGAATTTAGTTATGATTGGCAGATGCTGTGTCGGTTAGGGCGGTTGACGAGTCTTGAAAGGTTGCCAAAGTTCGTAGTTTGTAGGGATATTGGAGATAGCGTTGAGGAATTAGAGTGCTTGAATGAGCTAAGGGGGCAATTGTGCATAAGGGATCTTGAGAATGTTAGAAATAAAGAAGAGGCAAAAAATGCAAATCTAATTGAGAAAAGGAGAATAACAGCTCTGAAATTTGTTTAGAGTTCATATAGCCAACAAAGTTGCAGCAATAGGAATGATAAAGAAGTGTTGGAAGAGCTCCAGCCTCACCCAAACATAGAGATGCATCGTTACACTGGTGAAAGATTTCCAACATGGGTGATGATAATGAAATTTCCAAATTTGGTGAAGCTGAAATTGAGGGATTGCATTTTCTGCAAACAAATTCTGAGCTGCTTAAGAATTCTTCCAAATCTTATATATCCTTATATATTTCGTATGAATAGAGTGAAATGTATAGGGAATGAGTTGTATGGCATCATGGAGAGTAATAGCAATAATACTACTGGATCATGGAAGCTATTTCCTAAACTCAAAAGTCTCGAATTAAATTGGATGAATAGTTTAGTTGAATGGAGGGCACAACAAGTAGTTGATAGCTATAGCAGAGTTAAAGAATTATTTCCATGTCTTGAAGAATTGAGGATTGATACGTGTCCTGAGTTGACTAAAATCCCAATTAGTGGGAGTTCATCACTGGTCAAGTTGGAAATTGGTGACTGTAATGAATTGAGTTATATATTTGATGAACACGACTCCTTCCCTTGTCTTACAAGTTTAAGCATAAGTTACTGTGAGAGTTTAACTGTTATTCCAATAAGGGCACTGCAGTCTTTGGAGCGATTGAAGATAAGTGATTGTGATCAGCTGAAATCTGTTCCGATGGAGTTAGAATGTTGTGCTCTTACTTCATTGAAAATAATTGGCTGTAAAAATTTGAATTATTTTCCCAAGGAGATCATAGGCAGCCTCATCAAATTGAAGAGATCAGTAGTTAGTGGATTCTCAAAAGAGTTGGATGATTTGTCTTTATCTGGATTCAGTCAACAACCTTAATCATTCTCTTCAAGAATTACATATATCAGGAAATAATAAAATCAAGTATCTGCCAGATCAACTTCAACATCTCACTTCCCTTTTGTCTTTGTCTATAATGAGTTTCCATGAAGTGGAAGCATTACGGGAGTGGTTGGGGAAACTTTCTTCTCTTCAATCCCTTCATATTGAGTGTTGTAACAATCTCAAGCATCTACCAACAACAACAACAACAACAATGAAAAGCCTCTCCAAATTAACACGTCTCGTAATTTTGGAATGTTCCCCTGATCTTAGGGAAAGTGCAATCAATAGGAGTGGCTCTGAATGAGAGAAGATTTCTCACATTCCTAATATCATATCCATTTGAATATCATTTAATATCAGGCAAAATCATTCTTTCTTTTTATTATTGTTCTATAATTATTTCATCATATTATATCAATCTGAAGATTATTCCAGTTGCCTTAATTTTGTCTCTTTGGCCTCACATCAAATGGAAGATTATTTTTTTTAAGAGAGATATAAGTTTATAATTGATTGATTTTTGTTTAAATTTTTTCAAGTCTATGCATTTTTTTCTTGTTTTGTTTTCTCTAATATAAAAACCACATGATAATTAATTAGGTACCCACGAGTCATGACCTTGAGCGAAACCCTTGCTCATTAATTATATATAAAAAAATCCAGCACCAATGACTTCTTTTCTCTCAAATTCTGCTGTCAAATTCCCCTTATTGTCCACCAACTGGGATGCATTTGAATTGGCTGACATGAGATTGCTGAGGGGTAAAACTTTATGATGAAGTGTTAACATGAACACTATCAGAGTCTTTTTATATTTATTGATCCTTGAGATTTTGCAGTAAAGTGTCAAATGACATATATATATATATATATATGCACGGAAATCCATCACCTCTGGATGGTACAAGTTTTTTGGTGAGTTCTGGCACTCTGCTTTAACATGTAATAATAATAATTTACAAGTTTTTAATGCAACATTACAATCAATCTGTTGGCTTTACCTTCAAGGGCATATGTTAAATGATATTATAATATGAATTCATGTTTGTAGAGTGATTCTGATGAAGATGCCTTTCTTCAGGGATGCAATAATCTTGGATTGATATTTGCTAACTATTAACAATATATGTCACTAATTCTGCAGGATGCATAAAGAAGTATGAATCTCACCAATGCTCCCCCTTCCAGGACAACAGTTAGACTATGAATCTCACCAATGCTCCCCCTTCCAGGACAACAGTTAGACTAACTCCCCTGCTTTATTTTCCAGTAGTATACATTCCCCTAAGTGTTGCATCTATCAAGTGCTTCAGAAGCTGGCTTTCGGCAACTCTAGGATAACCCACCAGAGATAAATGAACATTCTTTCTAAGTGAACATGCTTTCTCAACTCTTGAATCACAGCCTGCAGAAAGCCATTCTTACATTACAAAAAGAAATGCAGTTGTGCAGTGCCTTTGACAAGCATGTTGTATATAAAAAAAGTACCTCCTCAAACGTAACAAACTTGAACAGTATAATTTGATGAATCAAGTTTCATTTGCTTTGTCTTTAAAACAGTGAATGAATTGGCATGAAAACTTGAGCGATTACTTCCTGCAAAAGCATTAGAGTATAAATGCACAACATCGATACCATAAAATAAAAATTTCTTAAACAAAAATCAAAACCAGAAAACTAACTTCAATCTGTGAGAAACGAGGGAAGAAAAGGTAAATGAAATAAAGAGATTATTGATTGGCCTGTCTGAGTGAACTTTCTTTCTCAATCAAATACCTGCCATCTAAAGAATATATATATTCCCCGGCAAATCTAATAGAACTCGTTTCAATCATGTATATATGGTGAACACTCATTACCTTGTAGATTTCATGGCCACAATCTTCTCTTGTACAAACAGATACCCGAATCAGTGGATTAATATCTGAACAACATGTCACAATGCAAAAAATTTTGACACCCTAATGAATGAAGCCATAAACTCTCTCATAGTAACACAAGTTGGTTTGGGTGGCTAGAGTCGTGGAAACTACTACTCTAACCCATTGCCCTTCTTGAACCCAACTGCTTTCATTCCCTTAGGTCACAAGCAATGACCATAATCCTTTAAGAATAGAGATAGAAAAATGAGTAATTACAATTGATGCGCATAGAAAGCTAAGCACAACTCTAATTGTCATGTAGGTATGTGGGATATTAGGTTTAGTTTCTACCTGTCAACAGCTGGAATATGCAGAAGCTATACAGTCCATTAGTACCTTCAGACGTACGGGGACAATCTCCTAGCAGCTAAAATATATGCCTGCAAACACTATAGCCGATAAAACAGCCAAATTATGAAAGAAAAATAGGTAGCAATCAATTATTTATTCAGCATTTTTTTAACAACTCTATAACCTTAAGAACATATGAGCTATACTCACAAAAGCTAAGGACTATCCTAATATTCATGTCATCAATCAAGTTACAATTGAGTACTTTACATAAACATACTGAGATCCGAGGATGCTTCTATTTTGAAAGAATTAACTTAGACAACACTAATAGAATAAAATAAAATTCTCAACAAAACATCAAAATCACAATGCTAACCTCTCTTATCGTAACACACGATGGACTTGCTGGTCGAAAACAAATGGAAGAAAGTAGTAGAGAGATCCTTGATAATTCAACAACATCACTTCGAGCTCCCTAGTAACTGTAGCAAACATCATGAAGCTCCAAAACTTCATGAATTATTGTAGTGATCTAATTCATCCCTGATTCATCCACCTTGTCAAACTCATCAATAGCACAAATGCCCATATCAGCTAAAACCTGCAACAGATGAACAATTGCTGAATCAAATTTGAATGAGTGACATAGTTATTTGACATGTCAAAGTAGAAATCAACATCCCTTTAAGCAAGTTCACCTTCTTCACAAAAAAAAGTATGGGGCTTACCAGAACCTCAGAATAGAACCATTTCATTCGTAACATGATCTTTCTGAATGGCAGTAACTAGACCAATTTTAAAGCTCCCTTTCCTAGTAGTATACACACTCCCTAGATGCTGCATTTAAGAGATTAAAATTAGTAAATAGCAAATAACAAAGGGATGTTTATTCAATAAAATTGATGTGGGATCTAAGCAGGAGACTCTAGTATCTAAAGAAGGCCATAGAAGTCCAGAAATCACTTACTGGTCATTTTTGCTTTTGAAATTAGTCACGGGCGTTGCCTCCAAGCATGTCTCAGCAACAACATAATAGCATAACCTCAAGCTCCCTAGTAATTACAGTAAACAGTCATGTATAAGTTATAACACAAAATTAAAAATGAGTGAGATCAAAGAAAACACTTCTTACAATTTTTAGACGAATGCTCCACAAGCATATGGGGCCCTAAAAAATCACATGGTCAACACTTTAAATCCACCACTGTTAAGAAGCACAAAAAAAATAAAAGAGAAGAAAGTCAACCACAATTCATATTGAGTTCTTTGTTTAATTCCAATTAGAACTCGAAGAGCAAAAATACTAATTAAACAAGTAAGCCAAAAAAACTCCCTCATGATTACTCGGATACAACCAATTGGAGCCAAGGGCCCTAAAAGACAAGGTAAGAGTATCTCGGCTTGCTATAGTTATTTTCACTCTAGAGAAAGACAAATAGTCAAGGACAAAAAAGAACTTCCTGATTTAAGCAAAGTAATTCAATACAAGATCTAAAACTTGAAAACACAAAGAATAGCATTCAAAATTGTAAAATAATTGAGAAGCAATCGCAATGGGGACAATTTTTTGTTTTAGCTTCTCTCACACTCACACTCTCCTAATTGTGCTAGAATGATGATTATGATGATGAGGATGATATTGACTATTTGAGGTGATGATGATGACAACGATGATGATGATTATGATGAAGATGATGATGATGATGAGATGATGATAATGTGGATAATGATGAGAGATGATGACAATGATGATGATGATATATATGAGAGATGATGATAATGATGATGATGATGATGATGATAATGGGGATGATGACAATGAATGATAATGATGATGATGACAATGAATGATAATGATGATGATGACATTGATGAAAGATGATGATGATGATCAAACCTGAGTAGGATATTTCTTGCATTCAGAGTGTAGCGTTCCCAGCCTTGCCAATACTGGTAGTCAGTTGCTCCATAACTTCATGAATTGCTACACAATCAATTGTCAATTACCTATATTAGCTAGAACTTGAAAAAGATGTGCAACTGTTGAACATGTCTAAGTATGAAATCTACATCCATTTAAACAAGTTTAAAAGCATATAAAAAGTATGAATCTCACCCATTTCTTGGACAATTTTGTCTATAACTAGATCTTTTCGAAACTAGCTGTTAGACTAGCTCCACTATTTTTTCCCAATAGTATACATTCGCCTAGGTGCTGCATCTATCAAGTGCTTCAAAAGTGGACTTTTGGCAACTACAGGATCACCACTAGACACAAATGAAGATTTTTTTTTTATGTGAACATGCTTTATCAACTCTTAAATTATAGCATGCAGAAAGCCATTTTTCCATTACAAAAAGAAATGTAGTTGTGCATTGCATTTGACAAGTTTGTTGTATACAAAAAAGTGCCTCCTAAAACTTAAGAAATTTAGATAGTATAATTTGATGAATCAAGTTTCCATTTGCTTTATCTTCTTTTACGGTGGCCGAGTTAGGATGAAAACTTGAGCAGTTACTTCCAGCAGATGCATTAGAGAATAAATGCATAACACCGATACTAAACTCAAAATGCGCCAACACCATGAATGAATTTAAATCACAAAACAAAAAATAAGTGACATCAAAGAAAACCCTTTTTTTAATTTGTAAGAGCAGTGCTCCATAAGCATATGGCATCCTGAAAAATCACATAATCAACACTTCAAATCCACCACTGTTAAGAAACACAAACAAACTAAAAGAAGAAAGTCAACCACAATTCACATGTAGTTGATTATTTAATTCCAATTAGAACTCAAAGAGCAAAAATTACTAATTAATCAAGTAGCCTAATTAAACTCCCTTATGCTTACTTGAATATAACTAATTGGAGTGCCAAGACCCAGAAAGACGAGGAAAGAATATCTCAAGCTGCTCTAGTTTTTATTCACTCTAGAGCAAAACAAATAATAAAGGACAAAAAGAATACTTCCTGATTTATGCAGAGTAATTCAATGCAATGTAATTGAATCCTGGAAACAAAGAGAATTCGATTGTAAACTTGTAAAATAAAAAAAGAAGGAAGCAATAGCATTGGGGACAACTATTTGTTTTAGCTAAAATTGGTTTAAAAAGCAAAATCCATTAAAGCAAATTTAACTTCTTAAGAGCAAAAAGAGGCATGAATCTCACCAATGCGTGAAGACAATTACGTTTGTAACTGGGTCTTTCTAAAAAGTAGCGATTAGACCAATTCTACGGCTTTTTTTCCTAGTGGTATGCATTCCCCTAGGTACTGCTTTTATTACGTGCTTCAGAAGATGACTTTTGGTAACCCCTGGATCATCCACCAGAAACAAATGGAGATCTACTCTGCGTGAACATGCTTTCTCAACTCTTTAATCTTAGCATGCAGAAAGCCATTTTTACATTGATGTCTATTTTCATTTGAGGGCAATGTATAATTTTATCCAACCTGATTTTCATCTCTCGTAACCTGTACACTTCAAAAGAAAAAATGAAAAAAAAATCTAAAATAAATTATTAAAGAGAGGGGAAATTAAAATTAGACATTGCAGAAGGTAGAGGGAATTATTGAATTTTGTGTTGCATGGGGTGTGGAGAACTATAACTATATCGTCACTGTATGATATTAGCTGCTTCACATCGATGTTTGTTGAGAAATCCCCCATGTTCTCTTTTCTTATAGAAACAATGGCAGACGGATGTGTGATTTTGGCTATAATTGCTGAAGAAATGAAATAACCAAAAAATACAAAAATTTAATTTCAAAGAAAATGTTAAAAATTATTATTAATATCATGGAGCACATGAGTGTTAAAATTTCAAAAAAAATCAGAAATGTTGCCACCAAATTCAGTGCCTACTAAAGAAATCAGCAAACTTGTGTTGATTTTTTTTGTAGGTGCAGCAATTGTTGAATTTGTTGCTTGTCTTATATGCAAGGGAATGGCTATAAATAAGCATTTGGATGGAGATCAAAATACAAGCCACAAATACAATCAAGTGTGGGTGATTAAAATAAGTGAGTGGTGTGTAGTGTAAGAGAGTGGTTGTAAGTGTGTGAGTGCAGAGTGTGTGCCGTGAGTGGTATAAGTGAGAGTGAGGTGGGCAGTGCATGTGAGAGTAATAAAAAAATAATAAAGAGTGCAAAGTGTGTAGTGAGTGCAACGTGAGTGAGTGTGATATTTGTGTATGAGTGGTGTAGAAAGAGTGAAAATATTTTTTTTTGCTTGGGTTGAATCGTATTCTCTTGTAATAGTATTTTTATTTTTAGTGAAAAATATTCATTTTTTACGTGCAATTTATTATTTTATACACTCAAATCATCAACAAGTGGTATTAGAACCATGGTTGTAATCTCTCTTAAAATTCTGAGTATGCTTAGTGGTTGCAGTTTTGACTAATCTTCCACATCAAAAAAGATGTTTTGAGAATTTTTCAATTGACAATAGGGGAAGATTTTGCACACGCATAGTTTAGAATTGTGAAGCCCATTGGTTTAGAACCATGTTTGCTTGGTGAAACTTGAGGCTGCTAAATCCAAGTCACTATGGCAAAATTTGGTAATATCAGTGTTATTAAGAAATTAAATAATAATAATTATTGCATGTGGAGGACTTGCATAGAGTCATACTTACAAGGTCAATATCTCTGGGAGATTATTGCTGGGACGAAGACTACATCACCACCACCAAATGGTGATAATGGCAATCTCAGAAAATGGAAAACTAAAGCTAGGAAAGTCATGTTTACAACAAAACAACCATTGAAGAGGAGATGATGGAACACATCAGAAATGCTACCACACTAAAAGAAGCTTGGGATTCACTTGTTGTGCGGTTCTTAAAAAGGAATGATGTGAGACTTCAAATATTAGAAAATGAACTAATGTTTATCTCACAAAACGATATAACAATTAGTCAGTATTTTACCAAGTAAAGTCATTATGTCAATAAATTACTAAGTTGGATAAGGCATCCAAATTAGCCAGCAGTAGAATGAGGAGAATCATTATTCATTGACTACGACCTCAGTACCACAATTTCATGGCTGTAGTTCAAGGTTGGCCCATACAACCTTCAATCGAAGAGTTAGAGAATTTGTTGGTAAGTCAAGAAACTCTAGCAAAATAAATGGTTGAAGTCTCTTTGAATACTAGAGAGGTGGCGCTCTTCACCAACAAAAAGAAGAATCAAATTCGTGGAGGGAAGACATGAGGTAATGTCAGATCATAGGGGTCCAACAAAAGTAGCAACGCAACTATCAACAGTCTAAGAATTTTAAAAGTCAGAATGGCGAGTGTTTCAATTGTGGCAAGAAAGGACATTATGTCAGAGATTATTTGTATAAGAAGAAGACTATTTAATGCAATGTAGCAACAATAAGCAGAGTGGGATACTGAAGCATTGTTAGCAAAAATTGTGCAAATAAAAGAGTGTTCTAGTTCAAAAATTGTGGAAGTCCTTAGTTTTATGGCTACCATAGTAAAAGCTGAAGAGGAGCAAGCATCTAGTGTTTCTAGTTCTCATAGAATTGATTATAATAAATGTTGGATCTTTGATTCTGGTTGTTCTAGTCACATGATAGGAGATAGAAGCAAGCTCCATAATGATTCAGAGTATAAAGGCAAACGAGTTATGGTAACTGTAAGTAACTCACAGCTACCAATCACTCACATTGGCGACACAGTGATCACTTCCTGATCAAATCAATAAGTGCAGTTAGAGGATGTGTCGAGAGTATCAGGCATATGAAGAAGAATCTTATGTCAATTTTAGATTTTACTGATTGGGGGAACTTTATTGTGATTGGCCTCGAAGATGTCAAGGTTTGTCAATAAGTTAAGATAATTGACATGCCAATAATAGAGGGATAGAAAGTGGATTCCATGCACGTTTTGTTAGCGGAAGATGCTTACGTGGAGAAGACGAAAGGCAATGATACAACTAACTTGTGGGATGCACGATTGGGACATGTTAGCTATCATAAGTTGAAGATAATAATGAGCAATTCCTCATTAAGAGGGTTACCTAATCTTGATGTTCATCCTGATGTGGTTTATGCTGGATGTCAATATGGAAATGCACATTAACTTCTATATGAGGAGTCATCATTTAGAGCCAAACAACCACTAGAGTTGATCCACTTAGATGTATTTGGGAAAGTGAAGCAATCATCAATCAATGGTATGCACTACATGATGACATTTATTGATGATTATTTAAGATATGTTTAGGTGTATTTCATGAAAGAAAAATCTAAAACTCTATTAAAGTTCAAAGAATTCAAGCTGATGGTTGAAAGTGAAGTTGGGAGCAAAATCCAGTCCCTTTATACTAATAATGGGGGAAAATACATCTCTGATGAATTCTCAAGTTATCTTGACCAGTAAAAGATTAGGCAGTAATTGACTTATCCAAACACGCCACAGGAAAATGGTGTTGCAGAAAGAAAGAATAAACATCTTACAGAAGTATGCAGAAGTATGTTGCATGCTAAGAATGTCCTTGGGAGATTTTGGGCCGAGTGCATGAGAACAACAACTCACATAATCAATAGACTTCCTCAGCCGAAGATGGGATTTATATCTCCATTTGAGAAGCTGTGGAATATGAAACCCACGGTGAGCCACTTCAAAGTTTTTTGGTTGTGTTTGCTATGTGTTTGTACCTAATTATCTACACAGAAAGTTTGATAAGAAGGCAATCAAGTGTATCTTTATGGGCTATGATGAGCAAGGAAAAGGATGGAGATGATATGATCCTACAACTGGAAAATGCTATGTCTCACAAAATGTTGTATTTGATGAGACATAATCATGGTGGACACCAGAGTATGTTACACTTCCTCACTCCAATGAAGTGGAACAATTGCACAAAAAATATAAAGAGCAGTCAACAGAAGTTCAGCAGAGTCTAAAGCTTGTCACGCAGTCTCAACCTCAAGAAAAGTCATGGCAGATTGGTGTGTATCAAATAATAGATGTTGAGGATCAACCAATAGTGGAGATACCAGAAGAACAACCTACAACATCACCAATACAGTTGAGAAGATCAACTAGGGAGAAAAAGAAGAATCCCAAGTATGCCAATATTGCAGTAATAGAAGAAGAAAAAGAACCAACATCCTTTGAGAAAGCATCATAGAAAGCTGAATGGAGAAAAGCCATAGAAGAGGAAGTTGAAGCCCTTGCTAAAAATCAAACTTGGGACTTGGTGCCAAAACTAAAAGATGTGAAACCCATTTCATGTAAGAGGGTGTACAAGATCAAGACTTTTCCAGATGGCTCAATTGAAAGATACAAAGCTCGTTTGGTGGCATGAGGATTCTCACAAAAACATGGACTAGACTATAATAAGATGTTTAGTCCAGTAGCTAACATTTCAATTGTTCGTGTTTTCCTAGTACTCGCTGCAAGTAAATCTTGGAACTTATGGCAAATGGATGTTAAAAATGTGTTTCTAAAGGGAGAGTTGGATTGAGAAGTATACATGGAGCAACCTGAAGGATTTGAAAACAAGCTCAATCATGAGCATGTTTGCAAATTGAAGAACGCGCTATACGGATTGAAGCAAGCTCCTAGAGCTTGGTATGGTAAGATTGATAAGTTTCTCATCCATAGTGGCTATGGAATTGCACCAGCTAATTTGAGTTTATTTTTCAAAGCTCGAGAAGGGAAGCTAGTAATAATTCTTGTTTATATTGATGATCTCATCATCACTGGAGATGATGTTGATGAGATCCGCCAAACAAAGAAGAATATGTCAGTCCGATTTCAGATGAAAGAACATTAAGAGTTGAATTACTTTTTTGGTTTAGAAGTGGAGCACACAAAGGAAGGAATGTTCCTATGTTAGGAGAAATATGCAAGAAGTCTTTTTCAAAAGTATGGGATGCTTGACTATAAACCTCTTACACTTCCAATAGAGATGAACTCTAAAGTAAGCATTACAAAAGGCAAAGATTTGGAGGATTCAACGATGTATCAATAGATTGTTTGTAGTCTAATCTTTTTAACATTGACAAGGCCATATATTGCATTTGCAGTTGGAGTAGTTAGTCAGTTCATGCAAACTCTAAAAAAGCCTCACTTGGAAGCAATTCGAAGAATTTTAAGGTATGTCAAAGGAATAGTTGATCTCAAGTGATTTTATAAAAGTAAAATAACTTGCAATTTGGAAGGATATTGCAATGCTGATTATGCCAGTGATTATGATATGTGGAGATCAACCACTGGTTATGCATTTAGCTTTGGTTCTAGAGTTGTTACTTGGTGCAGTAAAAGACAACCAACAGTGTCACTCTCAACAATAGAGGCTGAGTATCATGCAACAGCGATGGCAACTTAAGAAAGTACGTGGTTAGTACATTTGTTGGAGAATTTACACCAGCCAGTGGATTATCCGGTACTGATATACTGTGATAATCAATCAACAATTTGTTTAGTTAAAAACCCAATGTTTCATGCTTAAACAAAGCATGTGGAGGTGCAATATCATTTTATTCATGAAAAAATCTTAATAGGGGAGATCAAGGTGAAATAAGTAAAGACAGAGTAACAACTGGCAAATATTTTCACTAAAGGTCTTAATAATGAAAAATTAGAAGAATTTTAAAAAGAACTTGACATGACTCCAAGAAAATGGATTAAGGATATTAATAATTAGGGGAGTGTTAAAAATCATTATTAATATCGTGGAGCCCATAAGTGTTAAAATTAAAAAAAAAAATCAGAAATGTAGCCTACCAAAGAAATCAGCAAACTTGTGTTGATTTTTTTTTTGGGTGCAACAATTGTTGAATTTTTGCTTTTCTTATATGCATGGGAATGGCTATAAATAGCCATTCAGATGGAGTGCAAAATACAAGCCACATATATAATCAAGTGTGGGTGATTAAAATAAGTGAGTGGTGTGTGTAGTGTAAGAGAGTGGTTGTAAGAGTGTGAGTGGAGAGTGTGTGCCGTGAGTGGTATAAGTAGGAGTGAGGTGGGTAGTGCATGTGTAGGGGTGTAAATGAAGAGTTCGGCTCATTAAAAACTAGTTCAAGCTCATTTATTAATCTAAACAAATAGAGCCCAAACAAGATTTTGAGGCTCAAAAGATAAACGAACAAAAATCAAACACCCCAAAGCTCGGCTCTTTAAGGCTCGTGAACAAGCTCGTTAATATGTTCATGAACAAGCTCACGAACAGGCTCATTTAGGATGTTCATGAACAGGCTTGCGAACAGTCTCGTGAACAAGCTCGTTTAAGATGCTCGTGAACAAACTCGTTTAACATGTTTGAGAACAAGCTCGCGAACATACTTGTTTATATAATTTTAGTATCATTTAATTGTAATGTATATTAATAATAATTTTAAGTAAATATAATTAAAAATTTGTAATTGTAATAAAAATTACATAATTATAACATAAATTAGCATTAATATCAAAATTAGTATCAAAAAAATTACATAATTTTGATGTACACTAGTATGAATGTTAAGTAAATATAATTAAAAATTGGTAATTTTAATAAAAATTACATATTTATAACATAAATTAGTATTAATATCAATGATTAGTATTAAACAAATGACATAATTTGGATGTATATTAGTATAAATATTAAGTAAATGTAATTAAAAACTATTAATTGTAATAAAAAATTACAGAATTTCCGTTTCTAAATACAATAAGATTTCATTTCTAAATTTAAATTGACTTTGAGTTTTTTTAATAATTAATAATTTTGATTGTTAAAAATAAGTTTTATAAATTTGATAATATTGAGAAATATAACATAAAACAAGCTGAAAATAAATTATTTTCATAATTATGTTGCTGTGAAACATTTTAGTAACAATATGTCCTTACATGTTATTTGCAAAAATTAATATTTAGAAAAAATATGTAATTAGTTATTTGTCAAAATATTTTCCATTTAAAAATATATATATATAATTAGCTAGTTAGTAAAAGGATGAAATTTTTTGTGAAATTGTTTAGTTAAAATTAATTTTTATAAATTTGTTTTGAAATGTAAAACTTTTTTATTTACTTAGGAATAAAAAACGCTTAATAAAAAAACATATCTTTTAAAATTACTGTATTTTTTATATTTAATTTTTAATAAAAAAATTCAGAGCACTGCAGTGCTGAGATATACAACATTGTAGTGCTATGACAAGCCAACACAGTATTCTTAAGATATTTTTTTCAGCTAATGAAAAAGCACATGATGGGGCTGGGTTGAATGGTTTTATGGTTTCTTTAATAGCCATAAGACTTTGGTTCAAATTTTAGTTTCAACGTTTTTTTTTTAATTTTTTTCTTAGATTTTCTATAAAAAAAAATGAAAGGTTAGAATTTGAAAAAGTACACTCATTACTGAACTAAATATTCTTTGTTCACATATAACTATTAATATTATAACTATGGCTATTTTTATTTTTTAAAATAATAATAATAATAATCATCATCATCATAATATGTAAATTTATGTTTTATTAATTTTTGTATAATATATATAATTTCAATGATAACAATAATAACAATAATATAAATTATAATATTAACATTTAATGTTATTATTATTAATAACAATAATATAAATAATTAATTGAAATTAATAAAGTATAATTTAGTTGATGAAGATGAATATAATTATTGATCTCTTAATAATTATAATTTAATTATAACCGTATTATTGATATCTTAATAATTGTAAGATCACTAAATACTAAATATCAATTAATTATTAAAATGTTAATTATTAAATTGCTAAACAACATATCATTTTCCTCTTTCACATGCTAGTTAACTATAAGATTAACTATTAACTATAAGAACACTAAATAAGTAAATAGTAACTATTAACCAAAAAAATACATTATGGTTACTAACTATAATATTAGACTATTAATTATTGTGTATTACTTATAGCTAAAATGCTTAGTAAAAAAATAAGTAAATACCCACTATAACTAACTTTAATATTATGAAATAATATAATATTAATAAAAAGCAAATTAGTATAATCATATATACTAATTTACTATTAAAAATAATTAGTTTAATATCATTATATAGTTATAGCTAAATTACTACTTATAAACCTATGAACTTCAAGCTAACTAGATACTAAGTATCAATAGACTAATATAATTACTAACTACTAAAATCACCAACTATAAGATCACAAACTATATGATTACTAAATTTAACTTATGAACTTATTAACTATAAGATTACTAAATACTAAGTATCAATTAACTATTTTGTGCATGCAGGTATATATATATGTAAGTGTTATGTGAGGACAATTTAAATTATCATATAATAGTAATTTAATCTTAAATAAATATAATTTATTTGATCATATAATACTAATTTAGTGTTAAATAAATATATTTTAATTTTAAGGTATTATAAAAATAATTTTTAGTTCCATTTTATAAAATAATTCAAATATTAACTACTAAGA
>CATIWM010252263.1:0-27313 GCA_949671775.1 Mallotus repandus
ATATTTCCTATTTTAATTAGGTTAACTTCTATTTTATCTCTAATAAAAACTAAATTAATTAAAATTTTAGTAGTAATTTTGTTAAAAATATATATTTTCTATTAATTAGGTCTACCTATATTTTAACTAATATAAACCTAATTATATAACATAATTTTATAAGTCTACTAAACTGAAGTTTAATAAGTAAATAATTAAAATTAAAACTAATAAATTTTATAAAATAATTAATTATGAAAAATATTAACGTCAAAATATTGAAAAATTGTTGTGTTTAAATACAAAATTCGTAAAGGATATAATAAATTCTTATATTATAATTCTATCAAGTTTGTAAAATTATATTATTATTTAGATAAAAATATTGAAAAAGTGTTTTATAATTGTTCAAATAGAAAATTTATTAAAATTTTAATAAACCACTATGTGATAATGTAACACTATCAAGATTAAAAATTAGATTGACATATAAATAAAATAACACTCTTATTATTTTTGAAAAAATTATTAAATTAAATTTTATTAAGCAAATAATTACAATTAAATTAAATAATTTTTTAAATTATTTTGTATTTGTAATCATATTTTTAAAAATAAAGCATAAAATTCATTTAACAATAGTATTTATATAAGAAAAGTAGTATAATTATTATTTTTAAATATTTTTATAAAATTTAATAAAAACTAGTTAAAATTGAATTAATTAATTTTTATTATTTATTTATTAGTTGAAATTAAAAATTACATTAAATTATTTTTGAGTGAATCAAAGTATTAATATTAAAGATATTGAAGAAATAAAGTATTATAGTTTAAATAAAAACAATTATTAAAATTGTAATTAATTATAAGTTTAATGAGACTGTAATACTAAATTGTTGTATAAAAAAAATATAAATTTTTATTATTTTAAAAAATTATTATTAAAAAACAACTAATAATTTTTATTATCTTATGATTGTTTATGGTCATAATATTTTTTCTATAAAATTAGTTCTGGAGTTGAGAAAAATATTAGTTATAAAAAATATTGAAGGAGCATCATATAATTATTTAAATAAAATATTTATCAAAATTTTAATAAATTATAATTATATTAATTTAATATTAAATTATTATATAAATAAATATTTATTATATTTAAATTTTTTATTTAAATAATAATAATGATAATAATAATTATTATTATAATATCAAATTATCTATTTAATAATTTATTTACTATTATAAATTTAAAATTTATTTTATTTATGTGTGAAGTATGTGACTAGTTATTAGAATATATATATAAAAGAAAAAAAATTGGAAATAAGCATGTGGTGTCTTAGGTTTGACGTTGGAAAAGAAGAGAGGGCAATATCCGTACACGTCGTCTAATACCCAAAATTTATGGCATCTATTATCAAGAGTATGGGCCCTTAGTTCCTTGGGTACACTCTCCCCTCCTTTTTTGTCATTTCTTTCATTTTTCCCCTTCAAATAACCCATATGGATTTTCGTAAAAAAAAAAAAACCCATATGGATTTTCGTAAAAAAAAAAAAAACCCCATGTGGATGCTCAATCTATTATCATTCAATAATTTATTTTTTTCCTTAAATGATTAGTATTCAAAACAAATATTTTACCATACGATGATGATGCGCCTATTTTACATGGGTTAAGGGACAATACGGTTAAATTTTTATAAATTTATCTCTTTTCCAAGTGTTTTTTCTAAAAACAAAATCGTAACATATATAAATCAAATTAAAGTCAAATTGAATAATTTTTTACGAAATTAACCTATTATTTGACAAATTTGGACCAACATTATATGTAATGAGGTTATTTTCTACAAAAATCGTACATTATTAAATAAGATTGAAAGATAAAATCATTCGATCACCTATATTTGACGGTATCATCACTATATAAAAATGATAATTTCCACCAAAAAAAATTTAAGATAGGTCTTACTAATAGATAATAAATATCAAACTGATTATATTATAGAAACTATATATTAAATGTAGAAAAAAAATCTAATACTATTTAGATAGTTTCTAATTTATAAATTATACATAGAAAAAAAAGTTTGGCAACACGTGCTACTTTGATTCTTCAAATGAAATAATGCGTAGCCCATAATTTTGTCTATCCACATATCCTTCCTTGAGATTTATACTTTGAAGTATATGTATAGGTGAAGGAGCATCAAAGACTCACAAGTTATCATTTATCAATTAACAGCTGTGGAATTCATGATGTTAAAACAAAAGAAAAGGGCAAAAAAGATTACATTTCATTTGAATGGACTTCACAATTAGTGAGTGTAGCTCAGTGGGCGGGTGGGTGGGTTGGTTTTTGGCCATTGCTTGTGTGAGTTAGTGATAGAGGTGGAAGATAGTGTGAATGGAATTAGGAATCCTCTTCTTGTTGTTGGGTATTTTTAAATTTTTGATGGGTGATAGAATAGAATATTTATGTTTGATTGGAAGAGAATTTAGATGAAAAGTGCAAAGTTTAAGGAACAACTTTGTTTGTATCAAATTCCTTTGGAATATATCCAAAATTAGCAGTTTGTATTTACAATTCTTCTAGAAAAGTCAGCTTTCCTTACTATTTTAGATAATCACTTAAATCTTTTTTAGGCTCTAAATTACAATTTTAAGTTGTTTTCAGTAATCACTCATTTCTGTCTTGCAGAAAGAATTGACAAGCCAGTTGCATAAAAAATTTGCTTGTAAAGATGCATGTTCACAGATCCGAAGCAGTATTATTTGGGGTCAGGTACTTGCTTTTTATTAGTACATTAGTACTGAAACAGATTGCTTGGGCTACGTTTTACAATAAAGATCAAGTTAAATTAAAATGATCACAGAAGAGTTGAGAAAGGTTTAATATGCGTACAGAAACCTAAAGATTATATAACAGACAACAAGAATATTGATTCAATAACCTAAAGATTGGAACCTGAAAATAGTGCAGATTATATTAAAGATACTGGTGTATTTTATTGCCATTGGTGTTTAGATGTATCATTGTCTCACATGCAAAAGATGGAGCATTGGAACTTACAAAAAGCAATAAGGAGAAAAACAATAGAAAGAATTACCTAACTGGTGATGTATTATTACAGACTAGACAATATAGGCTCATGCAAACATGAACTACAGATTCTACCAAAAAGGATTCGTTTGTATGCAAGAATAAAGATCAAAAGATTGCGTTGCGTAACAACTGCTGTGCGGGGGAAAAAAGAGAGCAGGAACGGTCCACCTCACGATAATTTTCTACATCAAGACAGCTGATACACGACGAAGATGAAGACTCCTTCAGTAGTTGGTTCGAGAGTAGATAGGCTAGATGCTTAAGAAAGTGTAGTCCCGGCATCTAATAACCCTTCAGACAGCCCATAACTAGTGCAAAAAGGGCCTACCAGACACCCAACTGTCGAGAAACCAGCTGCCGAAATCATCATTATAAATGCATAATCCACATTTCACTATTACAGGCTGAAAGGCTAATTAAAATCCAAATTGGAAGTAAGAAATGGCTTAGAGACTGCCGCGCTTCTTCAATACTACCGTATTGCATTTCCATGTCCTACTACAGACATGTTTGCTGCTCACAAAGTTTCAAATACCCCAATTAACAACCCAGCCATTAAACGTCAATTTGATACGGAGCTCAGTTCCAGCAGAAGATAATAGCCCGAATAGGATTAGAAATATGGTGTAGGCCACCCAGTTTTTATATAAACAAGCACAACACAGTTTCCCACTAATCTTTCGGTTCTCAAACCCAACAAATTCATGATAGCAATGGTTTGATTGCATATGATACTTTGGTTATGACTCGAACCAATTTAAAACATGGTTTTAAATAATATCCAACACCACAGCAGCCGAGCATGGCACTTGGGTGAACTTGAAAACAAGAATTTACAAATAAGAAGATATTAAATTCACCTTTGCAGCACATAATTCTCACTGCTATAAAAAAACCAATGTAAATGCAACATGATCTGTCCAAGCAAACAGTTTCAGCCACAGTTGATGGTGAAGAGAGGGAGGGAATGAATAAGGTTATTTAGAATCTAAATATTCAGAACAAACCACAGAGCACATCTAATGTAACAAATAAAAATGAAAGCATATTTAATTTCAGTACTTATCTTTAATGAAATTCTTTGACCTAACCAAACAAGAAAAAAGGGCAGGGAGGAAAATCTTAAATTCAAAATGCACCTGCTCCAATCTTTTCCTGCCTGCCCGCTCTCATTCATGTTCAATCGCAAAACAAACAAGTAGCTATCAAAACAAAACAGATAAACAAAATCTTGTCCAAGAGAAATTGGAATACAGAAAACTAGATTACTGGGTAACATTAAGCCACTTAGAGAAATTCTCGAACTCGGTGTAGTCACTATCTGAGATCATAGTCTGATACCAAGCCTTTCCTGCAGACCTGATAGCAGCTGCCTCCTCCTGGTAGATATCATTGTGGAAATGGAAAAACAAAGAATTAATAAATATGTAAACAACTAAACATGAGTTCTTTTGTGTTAGTAAATTTTATTAATAATGAAACAGACCAAATTGGCAAGAGAAAGAATCTCTACAGACCAAATAGGCAAGAAAAAGAATCTCTTACACCCAACCACAACAATAATAGAAACTCAGTAAAACAGAGGAGGAAGCATCAACAATAATAATCAAAATAAAGTGTGACAATTAAACATCAAATGACGTGTGCAACGACATGATGCAGCATATAGAAGGATGGAAAAATGCTTCTCGATGCCCACAAACTGGAGGAAGAGAAAGAAAAGGTACACAAAATGAATCCCTAGGAAATCCTAAACACAAAGTTGGGATGAAGAATTTGAAAACCCCTTAGCAACTTTTTTTTTCAAAAAAAAAAAAAAAGGACAGTGCATTTTCCAAGCTTCTACTCTAGTGGAAAAATAGTTCAATCATATGGTGAAGCCAATTTTACTTTGAAAAAAAGCAAAAGTACCGCTAAACAATTACAATGCTATTTAAAGAAACGACATTAAGGAATAGCAATGAGAATAAAACAACTTATACAGCAAACCAAATAGTGCAGGCAAAAAACAAAACATCTTGTACAGGCAAGACTAATAGAAAAGACCATTTAAGCATTAACAGAATCATATATATCATAATTGAATAGAACATAAACCTAACCAAGGAGCAAGGAGCGTACAACATCAAGCAAGTGCTCACAAAAGAACACAAATAGTTTAATAATCAAGAATATAGCAACAGGATTAATGTATATTAAATCAAGAAAACGTATCAAAATAGTATTAAGACCGAACTCCAATTTATACAGTGAATACATAAATAAATAAATAAAGGAGAAACAAATATACCTTAGTGACAGTCTTCCTCTTCTTATCCAACTTCTCCTTCTTAGCTTTGACACGCTGAGCCTCAGCCAAAAGAGACATCCTCCTAGCAGCCTTAGCATAAGGGTTAAGCTTCAACATACAATTCAAATTCTTAAGAGGATTCTTCTTCAATGGAGCCCTATTATTAGCGTCCTTCTTAATGGGCTTCACAACAGACTGCACTTCATCAGAATTAATGATCCTAGAAAGATCGGCATTCACCATCTTAGACCTAGGCAGCACATAACCCTTCTTCTTCTCAGAAAGTTTCTCAAAAGAACCATAAATGGAGTCCAACTTTTCGAATGCAGACTTTGTCCAGATGACAAAACGACCCAAATGACCACCAGGAGCAAGCTTCAACAAATTGAGGCGATCTACATTAGCCACCTCAACACCAGGAATGTTCCTAAATGCTTTGACAAGCTTAGCGCCCTCGGTTCCGTACACAATGAGTGGACCCTTGCGAGAAATGTACCTACGGTTCCTCATTTTACCCTTTCCTGGACGGATCGCGTGACTGTCCTTAGCTTTCTCAACATCAGGATAAGCACCGATCTCCTTCAATGTCTTAATTGCAGCTGATGTCTTCTCGATGCTCTCAGCTGAATCAGATATAACCAAGGGCATTTCTGGAACAGATTCAATTTTATGCCCGCGTGCCATGACAAGAGAAGGAATAGCAGAAGCAGCAATAGCCGATACAAGAGCGTATCTCTTTTGATTAACGTTGATCTTACGGTGCCACCTACGCCAGATCTTGGTTGGAGCAAACATGCGACCACCGCGACACATGTTACCGAAAGCACCTTGACCGGCGCGGTGCGTACCGCCACCTGGAACACGAGGAATACGAGAAACAGCACGTCCAGTACCCCAAGATTCAGCTGAGGTCTGGTGACCGGCGCGTTTGGAGACGGCGTAGGCTTGGCGGCTGTTTTTAGACATTTGTGAGTGGACAAAGCTCACGATGTCCGGTCGGAGTGAGGATTTCATTGCATCGGGAAGGGGAACGGTGACGACGGCATCTGTGGCCATGTCGTTTTGAGATGGGAGGGATTGTACGGTGACCAAAGGGCGAGCAGCTGCTGCAGCGGCGGCCATTTTGGTTTGTGCGGGCAAGTGTGTGATTGAGGAAGAGAGGGACTAGGGTTTTGGGTTAAGAAGAGAGTGGTGAAGTGTTTTTGCGAGTATTTATAATCTCCATTTAGGGTTCTTGTCGAGCGTTTAGTTACGGGTATAAGTGTAATTTTATAATCTGGTTGGGCTTATGCTGGGCCTGAATTTAGGCATTAGTGAGGGGAATTCGGTTGGGTTTAAATTTGATTTACATATTATTATTATTTTTTTCAAAATATATATTTATTATTTATATCATATGATATTAAATATCAAAATTAGATTATATTAAAAAAATTATTATTTTGTTACTACCAATTGAACATTGAGGGAGGAGGGAGTGATAATATAAATTAGATTATTCTTTAAAATCAACATCATGCTATTAATTATATTAATTATTTGATCGTCGATTTTAAAGTTTGAGTAAGATAATGGTATAGATGTTGTTTTAAGGCATTGAAACATTAAGAATATCAAAATTTGAGTAAAATGATGATATATGTGTTGCTAATTAATTGAGTTGGAGTCTTACAAAATGGTTCAACTTTAAAACTTCCTATAAATTTCATATGCTTCTTTTAATCATTGCACAATGCTTGTTAAGATCCATTAAAGGTTCAAGTTTCTTGTTAGCTACTTATGTTAAGCAGCTGCATCTTTGCAATGTATTCAGAGATGGCATTAGCTTCACTACAGAATTCAATTTTCGCCAATGAACTAAATAATATATACCCATAGGCTCTGCTGCAGAGTCGACAGAAGTTGATGCAGGACATAAAACATATGTCATCAGAACTGTGACTAAAAGAAATGTATAAAGCTGCGAGGAGAAATCAATACAAAGGGTCCATTTCCAATTCCAAAACCAACCTTGGGGATTCTATCCAAATAAATAGATCCATGATACAACAAGTACTGAAATTCATTCACTAAATAAAGACTAAAACAGGTTAGGCATTTCTGGGGACTAATACCATGTACTAGTACTTGGAACTAATCCATGAGAATTCAATGCCAAAATTAAGAATGCACTTTCTGTTTTTGGTGGTGGACTAAGTAGGATTACTCCACACATCTCATAATATAAATACACTTGACTACAAGCCATTAAAAAAAAGTGATAATATAAGACTCTATAAAGAAAACGAGTAGCATGCACTCAACTACAACTGAGTAATATATATGATCAGAAATCAACCATAAGTTCTTGAAAACTTGCTTCTTCAACTCCATATAACCTTCAGCAATCAAGAGGATGAACAAATCTCAAAAAGAGATGGACCAATCAGAATAAATTTCAAGCATGCACAGTTTAGCAATATTTTACCCAAGTCACACTCACACCCATTCACTTAGTACCAGGGCCAAATATTTCTTCCAAACTCATGGTAGCTTCAATAGAAGAAAAGAACCAATTCAAAAATATGGAGTCAGCGGCCAAATCTATAAAAGCTGTGGAAATGGAAATGATTCAAGAGAAGTTTCAACTATTAGTGATAAAAAATTTCAAAATCTTTTACGGCAGTAAACAATTTGTTACCAAACCATCAATATTGTCGAAAACCTGGCGAAATAAATCCCAAATATCATTTGAATGTAATTCAGCCACAGCCAAATTTCCACCGCAGGCTAAGTTAGTCCAATAGAAAATCACAAAAAAGGAATTCCAATTTCTCGTCTTCCCCAACCACAAAAATTTAACATTCATTTTTGCCTAATGAAAACACAAGACTGGCTACAAGTATAAATGTTTCTCATCCTTTATCTACAATCCTATATCAAATCAATTCCAGCAGATTCTGTCCAATGGTATGAAAAGAACATAAGAAGACCCTGTACTTCACAAACAAAGACGTCTTCTTGAAAGCCTAAATATATCTCTTTCATATCCAACTAGTGGAAGTAGATCCTATGAGAAATATCACAATGTAATGAATATTAATCCCACGAAACAGCTTACATCCTCCAGAATAATACTAATATCTAATGCAAACTTTTTGAATGTATTACACATATGTCTATGTCACATACATGGCAGCATTATGTTACTTCACATTCTATAGTACAGGCAGAAAACAAGACAACATCAATTTCATCTCACTTACACACAGTTATGTTAGGGGCATCAAATATAACTGCAAAAAATTCACTCTTTATTATAAAGTACAAAGAGTATATTGAATTGCAAACAGCAAGAGCAATTCATAGTTTCATACCAGCAACTAATCCATACAAGAATCATCTCAATCTTCATCATCTGAGCTCCCCTCATCACTGCTATAATCACTACTATCATCATCCTGATCAAGAATATCAATCTGCACATGTCGAACCTGTATTGGCTCAGGTGGCTTATGCAATGCCTGAGGAGCGACAGCAGGCTGCATTTGTTGCTCCGCAGTCCTAGGCAAAGGAAGGGACTCCAGTGGAGGCAATGGCAACGGATCCCCAGGCTTCCATCCAGGTGGTGGAGGAGGTAAATCCGTAGGCAACACCACTGGCATTCCTGGTTTCCAACCGGTGGGAACTGTCAGATTGGGTGGAAGCAAGCCAGCCAAGCTGGCAAGGTGATTGGTGTCGGCTGGCTGTGGCGGTGGAGGAGGCTCAATGATTGGCTCAATAATCTTCTCCTTAGTTTCAACCTTAGGCAATCCAACATCAAGATCAGCAAAGGCATACAATTGAGAAGCACGCATTTGCTCTTCTTGAGGAGCAGGAGGCAATGCACCGCGAAGAGGTGCATTCCCAGCTCCAAATTCAGGTGGTGCAAAAGTGGTGTAGCTTATCCTATGAGCATAGGATAAAATAGCAGACAAATTAAGCTGAGAGGCAACAGTCGTGCTGCTCACATCAGCATCGGCGTCAAGATCATCATCAAGAATATCATCCTCTGATTCAGATTTTGATTTTGATCGTTTAGGTTTTCGATAATCAGAGTAATCATCGACGAGGATGTCAAGAACTCTTTCAGCTTCTTTGAGCTTATTAGCGAAGTTGAGAAGCGCGGAGTCTTTGGATTTGATTTCGCGAGCGAGTTTTTGTTTGGAATCTTGAAGGTCAAGGATTTCTTGAAGCTCGGCCACGGCTTCGAAGAGCTGTGTTTGGAGGGAAGTAAAAAGAGAGAGGATTTCTTTACTGGACGAAGGAGTGGAGTCGAGTGGGGGGATGGATTGAGTCTGAGTGGAATGGAAAGTAGGCAGCGATCCGCGAAAAGCAGAGAGCCAAAGGGCTCGATTAGGGGAGACTTCGAATAATTTGGAAGCTAAAGAAGCCATTTGAAGAAGAAGACACTGAGCTCGACGGAGAGGAGGGAGAAGAGAGAGGAGAGCTGACGATGTGGTGGCGGTGCCGGAGGAAGCATTTGAGGGTTGTTGTTGATGCTGGTGATGGTGTGGCGGTGGCAATTGTTGAGATGATGAGGAAGGGAATTTGGGAGGAGTAGGGTTTTGAAGAGAAGGTGAATTTGGATTTGTAAGGCCTAACCTCGCCGGAGATTGTACTATTTGGTGTTGAAGCATTTTCAATGCGTTTCAGAGCTTCCTCTAGATTCTCTGCTTTTGTAATTTTTTTTTTCCTGACGTTATCCGGCGGAACCCTATAATTGAACGCGAACCGAACAAAGCTCCGCCATTCTCATCGCCGCCAACGGTTATGCGGCTTTTAAATTTTTGGTTATTGCCTCCATATTAACGACAGGTCGTTCAATTAATCAATACACAATTAAACGATTTTTTTTTTATTTTGATAAACATTTTTTTACTTTTTTTTTATTTTTTAAAAAATAGATAACGAAAAATAGAAAATGATTTTAGGTTTATTAAGCCCTCTACTCAAATAATTAATTTTTTTTTTATAAAATTTAAAATCAATACTTGATTCATGAAAAATATAATTAGGATATTGATTTTTTAATTTTAAATTAAAATTGATTATTAAATAATTTTCAAAAATAGACCATGATCTTTTAAAAAAATAACAATCTAATAATAAAATTTAAATTTAATTGAATAATTTTAATTTTTATTACAGCAAACAACATAATTAAATTAATAAAATTTACAATTTAACAAAAAACAAATAAAAATCACTTATTTAAAAATAGTGGCTAAATATAAATTGAAATGAAGTAATTATGAAAGTAAGAAACAGCTCAAATCAAATTTGAAAAACATTCCAATTTAATGGGAGAAAACATTTTTTTATTAATTTTTCAATACTTGTTATAATTTGAAAAACTTTTTTTTAGTTTTTTAAATTAGAAAATATCATAAGTAGATAAATCTTTTATGAAAAATAAATATTATTTTCTAAAGGAATAAAAATAAATTTGATGTCTAAATTTTTTAAATTTTAACAATGGAGTGTTTCAACTTTTTTTAATAACAATTGAAGGTTGGCAACTCGTTAAAAAATAACAATATAATGCATATTGCCTGTCACTGTTGACTTGGACAATAAAATGACGACATGGATGAATTGTGGCATATGAGTAATAATTCAGGCACGAAACTAATTATGTGTAATGGAGCTAAGTTATTTGGAAAATATCACTTAAATCCCTAAAAGTTCATCTTTATCTCACCCATGCCTTCTCTCTCAAATTTGACCACCAGCCACCTATAGCAACCACCGTCATCATCTGTATCTATATACGATCATCATTTAAAACCATTATAATTCAACTCCACCACCATTATTTTATCCAACAACCAAAACAATAATAATAAAAGTATTACCACTTATATCTATTCTTTCTCTACCTCAGAGATTTCTAAAATTGGGGTTTTCAAAATTAAAAACTACTGCCACTTGTTTGCTGCTACAATCCGATTGACGATGAGTATAAGTTGGTTAAATTGCTGGTAATCCAAAAATTATTACTTTTTTTTGTTGAGTATATGTGATGTTGCTTTATCAATTTATTACTGTTACTACTCTTTGAATCACTTGACAGTGATTGTGGTGGTGGTGGTTGCACCGGTGCTCAGAATTGCTTGACTGTGGTGGTGGTGGTGATGATGGTTGTGACTGAGAAGATCTTCGACCAAGCATTTTCAGAAACTTTTTTGTTGCGGATTTTTCTTTGTTTAGAGAGAGATGTTAGTTATAAAAACAATTCTAAATACGTTTCTCATTTGGTAGAGGGGAGCTGAATTTGGTTACAAATTTACGATGCAAATTCCTTCCAAAATTATTCAAATTCATTTCCAGCAAACTACTTGCAACAATTTGATATGATTCTCGGTGGTTGCTTCATGGGCTTAAGAGATCTAAATAATATTTTTTAATAAACAATACAGTTCCATCCATAAACTTATCATATCTATCAACAAACTCATAATTATTATTTTATTGTCCAAATCAGCAACCAGTTATTAAAAAAAAGTTTCTTGAAAGCAACCTGCTAAATACATTTTAACAAGTTGCCACATTCAATTGTTATTAAAAAAAAGTTGAAACACTCATGGTTAAATTTTAGAAAGTTTAGATACTAATTTGTCTTTATCCCTTTTTTAAAACTAAACATTTGGAGAATGTAGAAAACAATTTTTCAGTTTTTTCAATTAAAAAATATCACAATTAAAATAAATCATCCACCTCTTATAAGTGTCATGCCCTATGACAGGATGAAAAGATGAAAAACTATCTCATCCTAATCACATTATCTTCACCACTAATAATAATTACTTCGCATTAAAATTAATTTTATACCACAATTAAAAAAATAAACTTGACTAAACATTGAATTATCTAATGGTATAGTTTTTTTTTAAGGCATTAATAGGTCAACATTTTGATTCTTTATCTCATTCTCATTCCAACTTAAAAAAAAAAAAAACAAACAAACAAGCAAACTGCTTGAGCTGGATAAGATATAAAAACATATATAACAGATTCAAAACATCTGAATAGGCTGAGAATTTGAAATTAAGAACAAGAAATCCTATAAAATAACGACCATAAATACAGAAAAGAAAAAAAAAATTGAGATCCCAAGGACCAGGACACGAATTTACCTACATCAACAAGTTTGAAGGCAACATTTACTGTTATACGTGTTCTTCTTCTTCTTCTAGTTACACCACCTTTTCCAAAACTTATCCCCCATCACTTGAAAATTACACTATATTAACGATTTGTTAAATAGCCACCTAGCCAACCTCCCAAAATATACACATTTTGTTTTTGGTTTAAGGACCAAACATGTACAGAATAAGGACGGACAATCATATTCCTATTTATGTCAGTTGCAATTAAGATCCTTGCGGACTTTAGCAATCAACAGAAAACTTTCAATCACCATTATAAAGCTTTTTGGCTATGGCTCTTATGGTTTTGTCTATATAAACAATTCCGAGCATGCACCTCGGGTTATGATAGGCACTTCCAATTGTTGCGCAGAAATTCTTGCTGCACGCCACCTGTTTGCTGTGAAGAAGGATGTTACAAAGATATAAAGAGTTTAGAGAGGTATGACATTGAGGAGAAAAGAAAAATGTGGAGAATGAGGAGGAAGAACTCACTAGTCAGCATGTCATGAGTAGAAAAAGTTCAACATGAGATATCATTGATTTGGTTCTTCACAGTAACTCCCACTGTTTTGTTATTGATTTCATATGACGACATGACCTTCCTCTGAATCAACCAAGGAGATCAACTAGCCAAGGTTACAAAACAATCATTTTAAAAATAAGAGAATATACCCAAAAAATCTCAAAGATACTATATGTCGCCATTTTCTGCTCAAAAAGTTATATGCAAATCAAGTGCACTCTAAACATTAAGGAAAGATTATGCATGGAGTGCTGCAGAGGCTGATGATTTTGTTTCAGGTGCTTCACTTATCATTGTTGGCCAAACAGCATTCTCACAATTACGGACTCTGTTAAGATAGATTTATTCTTATATCACCCTAAAATAACTTTTACATTGAACAGAACAAGTTACATATTTCATGTTTGAATCCTTTGCTGGGATCATCATTTTTGCTAGCTTACTGTTCACTTGTATGATATTCTCCACCACATTAAGACTCCTAGGAACAAGCATATAAAAATCCCAAGTACACTCTTTAAGGTGAAATCACTATTACAAGTCTTATTGATATAAAATTGCCATTTCATGAGGTAATGGATTTCCTTTTTTCATTAAAATTAATAATCTACAAATTCATTTAGCATAGTTAAGAAAAAAAAAAAGAAAGAAAAGAAGTTCTAATATAAGATTCCAGCTGCTAATCCCTTGTCTAGATAAAAGTATAACATAAGGTTTAAACAGAAGTCCACTCTGCAGTTTATAATTGCAAGCAGATTTCAACTGCTATACAAAGGATAAAAGCAGCTTTTTTGATAAGCCAAAAATAAGAAAAGCAAGAACCGGAAATTTTATTTTTCCTAAAACACAAGATTCACTAGGATGTTATATGTAACAAGTTTTATGTGGTTAAGAGACACAATATATTGAATCTATTGAAAAACAGCAGTAATACTTACAATTGGCTCAAAATCAGGACTAGACAAATTAAAAGTGAGATTCCTCATCAACAATAAAACCTGCAAGTCACCAAATGCAATTATGTAAACATATGTTTGGAATAAAAAAGGAAAAGAAAGAAAAACATACGATGTATATAATCATATAGACAACAAAATAACATTTCAAAAGTTGAGTGCTTTGATCAAATGAAGATGTAATATGCTAAATAAATATAGTAAACCTTCAGGAAACAAAAAATTTGAAGCCATAAAACCCCTTATAGCAGCTCCAACTTGGGAAATATGGATATGATTGTGCTATTACTAATGTCATTATCAAATGAGAAGTTTATATATCAAGGGATGAGCTTGTTTCCACAACCTTAATTCTTAGTGGGGCCATAACCTTTCTTTGTAGAAGAATTTTATCAATGTGAATAAACAGTTGTAGACCTAGCAATTACAGAGGTTGCAGAAATAGTGTTAACTTTTTAAAAATGATGACAATAGATTGACAGGTAGGTTACAACAAACCAAAGTAGAAAACAAGAACATCAAATTCAGTAGGTGGACTACAATGAATTATGCTTGATCTAAATTATAAGGCTTGAGAAGATTACAATATTTCCTTGTCAGGATAAACTTATATGTAGGCCGGTGTTGGAAGGTTCTTCCCTTACTCCAAACTATACTTAACCTAGCATGGTATCCCAAATAAAAGCCGCTTCAGAAAAGTTGAAACTAGAATACCTAGCATGAAATTAGATGTTCATCTGCAGAAGCATTTAAGAACTAAACCTGGAAAGTCTGACTGGAAAAATAGAAGACCGGAGCAGAGTGTACTACACAAATGGTATATGAGCTCATTTTTGTTCTCATATGTATTCTTTTTCATTCTTAGTTAGGTTCAGGAATGCACAGGTCTGATCACCAGTGTTATGATGAATGGTACTTAACAAGCAAGTACGTTGTGAACAATACAAATGCTCAAAAAGATGCCACAATTTTAATTTCCTGGTGCAAATGCTAGCAAACTTGCACAGGAATACATGGTGAGCATAAATAGCACAATTATGTAAACTTCAATTACAAAAATTAGCCACTTGCCATCACCAAACAAGCTCAAACAATTTTGTTTATCTAGTAAGATTTTACAATTGGTTATCATTGCACAATATATTGGAAAAAATGTACCTATACGATCCCTAGGCAATTACAACCATATTGGGGAAAATGTTCCACATAACTTACAGTTTCAAAATTTATAGGATCCATTTCCTTGAGCTTTTGCACATGGCCTGTGGTTTCTGGATCAAAGACACTCCCAATGAAACTATAGACTTCAGCAAAATCTGGTAGACCTGCAACTACAAAACAATAGTGGGAATGAAAGATAGTCCTTTTCTTTTTTATGAAGTGTAAGGAAAATGGATGGTAGGGGAGTAGAAATTACCATGAAGAACAGGAACCTGTTTTGGCATATCGGAACTTGGCAGTGATCTACTTAGAGTCCCCATGCCACTAGCAGTATTCTTACTTAACCTTGGTGCCCCCTTTGATCCAAGATCAGCTGAATCAGTAACGTTATATGGCATAATAAGTGATGGAAAGTTTCCTCAAATAAGAAAGTGGACTAATACAACAAGAAAAAGCTAGCAAAAAAAGTATGCATGCCTTCGGCTCCATGAAGGTTGGTAAATTCATCCTGTGGTGGCATAATTTTGCTTGTTGCAGTGGTATTTAATAGCATGGAAGCTTCATCCCAAGAAACATATCCAGGTGCAAGGGCAGTCACTGCAGAAGGGTAACCCATGGATGCTGAGAATGGCAATAAAACTGCAACATTGAGATACAGAATATCATGCTGTCAACATTTTCGTAAAAGCTACAACCGAGTGCACCATTCTAATGAATATATAAGTCAGCCCAACCATTTTTGGATGCCTTCTGTGGATAAGGATGAGAAGCTTTGCGCTTAGGACGAGGAGGAGGAACATGCGCAATTGTCCCATTCTTTTGGACCTTCAAAAAGTACTTCTGTGCGTGACTCCGAATCTAAAATGCAAAATCATCAATAATTGATCTCCCAAAACAATAACCTGCAAAGAAGAAAACCAGTGTGCTCAAACCTGGATCACAGTCTTTGAACCCACAAAATCTTCTATCTTTTTCCAGTCACGATCAAACCTAAATTTGAACACAGGGAGTTCTAACAATTTCAGGACTCATTTCCATCATCAAAAAGAAAACAAACAAAATTTTTTCCTAAACATGCAAACAACAACTGAACATCAATTCAAACTTAAAAACACAAAGGAGAAAAAATCAAAATGCCATAATCGCTAACCATAAAAAGGAATTCAAAGCAAGTAATTAAAGTCAAAATTAAGTCTTAATCTGTCTGTATAAGGAATTAAGCAACTGTCCATCAAATCTATGCTTGAAATCTGCAATTGGACTCCACAATTAACTTCAAATAAGCCAGATTTTTTCAAATAAATTCTCAAACTATAATCAAAATAGCTCTACATGTGTATAAACTGACTTACAGATAAAACAGAGACGAGCTAAGCATGCGAGCAAAAAGCTTAAAAATAATAATTAAAACCAAACAAAAGAGAAAATCAGATATTGATTAGAGAAAAATAGAGGAAAAGATGAAATTAAAGAAAAAAGAGAGGTGTCTGTAAGGCCCGTACAGCTGAAGAGCTTCAAGGAACTTGTCGTGTTCTTCTTCAGTCCAGCTCTCGCGTGACTTGGTGATGGTGTAAGGCTTCCTAACTTTCTTGCCCGAGCCATCTGCGCCTGAGGTCGTATGAGGTGCTGCCGTTGATGCAGAAGTAGTTGATGTTGTCGTCATCGTCGTCGTTGTTGTTGTGGACGATGAAGTCGCCATTGATAGTGGAGGTTGAGGTGGTGGTGGTGGAGGAGGAGAAGATGGCCGTGGCGGCGGATTTGCTGATGAAGAGGATGAGTTTCCCGTGGTGGTTATCATTAGGCTGAAACTCTATTAGCAAAGGCAAGGCATAGAGATGAGGTGAGAGTTTTGACTGGCGGGGCTGTGCAAATGTGATGCAGAGTGCGCGCAATCTCACACCTTTCAATTAATCGTCTACTTTCTTTCTTTCCTCTACGCCGATTTTTTGTTTTCTGTTTTTCCTTTGACTTCACCCCTAACTAACTGCAGATAAAAAATTATAAAAGTAATTTTGGTCAAAAAGAAATTATAAAAGTAATATATATTCTATTTTATTCATCAAATAAAAAATATAAAATAATTGTTGAGTATAATATTTAAAATATTAATTATCCAATTCTTTTAATTTAGTATTTTTTTTATTGATGCATGAATTACTTATAACCGAATTGAAGGTGGTAAATTTCAACTTCAAAATTCACTTACAATCTATATTATTAAACTAAAAATATAGTTTCAAATATGGTCAAAATTAAACACAATTTAATCAATAAAAATTTTATTAAATCTATGAGTTAATAGTCTTTTATCAATGTCCAAAATTAGTTTTTTATTTTTTAAATTCCTATTTCATCTAAAATAAATTAAAAAAAACAACTTTTTTAGTCAATCAAACTGTTCAATTTCATTTTGAAAAAAGATTTGCTAATAAGCTTACACATTTCTTTGCATAATTGGCTCATGCATCAGCTAATCTTCAGGAACAGTTTAGTCCTTTTTCTTGTACTTTGTCTATTTTAGCTAGAGATAGCCTTATTTATTAATGCAATTATTTTAAGTTAAAAAAAAAAACAACTTTTTTAGTATTTAAAATTATTTTAGCTTGCATCCTTGTATTTTACATAATGCACTGATGAAATTCTATGATTATTTGATTTTTTAATTACCTTTGTTTATTTAGTCTTTAATACCATAAGATGAAAATGTATATTATCATTCAATGGTGGGCCAAGTATATTTTACTTTGTATAATCATAAAATGCACCAATGCACCAATGCATTATATATATTTTATTCTTTATATGTATTACATAAATTTTTTTAAATTCATTCTTTATATAATACCTAAATAGTATGTGACACCTGTTAAGGATGTCAGACATACATTATATGCATGTGACTAAAAAAAAATATTATATCCAAAAATATCAAATTTTAGTTCACGAATCAATATATGTATCAGAATTTTTTTTTGTATTTAAAATAACACATATTACACACCACAATGGCTCACAACATCAAACAGTTCACATATTTTCTTCTATTATTTATATACAATACACAAGCTTTAATGCAAAATATGAAAATTCACTAACTAAGCTCCTTTCTAGAAAAACTGAGGACGACCTCTTGCTGACCTACCCGACTCAATGCTAGAGTGATGGATGCACTTATTCTTCAAGCCAACTACAATACTTCTAATCCTGAAAAAAAATAATGCAGAGGAGTGAGCCTGCAGCTCAGTAAAGAAATAACATAATATCCTATGAAAAATTAACACATTCAAACATGTAGTATAATTAATTTTCCATTCATTCAATGTTTAGCTATGAATTTATAGTACGTACATAGCATAGTATTTTCTCCATTTGGACAACAATGAACTTGTGAATTACATGTAAAACCAAAACTTCTTTCATTTATTTATGGATTCCCATACACACATAGCCTGCCATAAACGCACACAGTCTTGCCATAATCTTGTACAACATTTTTCTTTAGTCTTATTATGGTATATCTAGGGAATTCCATAACGCACACAGTCTTGCCTTGTTCACAAGTAACATTGCGTCCTCATACTCATCCAACCATATTTCTTATATTTACATATACATCACATACCACTCCATTAACTAATTTACATCTCATAATACATAAGAAACAAAAAATATACCAAAAGATACCCATTTTTCAACTTGGCCAATCCAATAGTGCAAATTCACCAATATACCAAAAATATCACATATTTCAACATGACAGAATTGATAGTGCTAATTTAAAAATACACTAAAAATTCCACGTTATGAGTATTAAAGCCATCTTCTCCAGATCAATATCATTATAAATCTAAATTAATTTTCAATTGATTTCACATCAACTGGACATATATAGAAAGAGAAACATTAAAAATAATCCACCATGGTCAAACTGTCAATAAAAGTAAGCAACAAAAAGTATTATCCAAATTAGCCATCAAAACAACAAAATTAAACTTTCTCTATTTCTATCAATTTTGTAAATAACATCTCCAAGTTTTTATAGGAACAAACAGAACCCCATTTGGAGTTATATATCTCTAGATTTAGCTTTAACAAGTATTCTGTTCCCACCTAAATAGAACACCCGAATTCAATAACCACCATTCATATGTACAATCTCATCTCAAAACAATTAATCATCAACACAATAATAAAAAATCAGCATCTAACAATTATAATATGCATTTTTCCTATAATCAATCAACTTAACAAATAAATTTATAAATAATTGTTTTATATATTATATTTACATAGAACATTAGGTTATTCTCCTACCTGTATGGCTTCCTTCGCTTTACTTGTATTTACATGTATGACAGCCCCATCTCCATATGGTTTAGCTGAAATAGATCATAATTCACTTATTTATAAACATCCAAATAAAAATAAAAAAATAATGGTATCCCATCTAGCATGATAACATCATCAAACTACCTAAATATATAAGGTTGCCAACTATGACAGATTAAATAGGGTGACTTTAAAAATTCACCAATAATTCTAGACAATCAATCTCCAAATGAAACTTTTCATATCATTAAATCTATGTGTCTAGAGTAATTTAAAATTTATTTTGCTTCAATTGGAGGTGTATAGAGGAATAACCCTAAGAATCAATCTACCTTACTCAGACCACAAAGTAATAAAATGTTTCCTCTAAAAACACTGACATAGAGTTTGAATCAGATTGAGATAAAAGAGGGAAAGTTTTAGATAACTTAACAAATTTTTCAAATCATCAAAGAAAACCTAATTTGAAACTTCCTAGTTCAATATATGATCAAAACAATAAGATTGAAAAATCAGTTCTTAAGAATCTGAATTCTGCATATTTTAAATACCAACTCAATTCAACACAAAATATGAAAATTACTTACCAATAAACCTTTAAAACCTTTAAAGATGAATAATGTGATATGAAAATAATTCTAAACCTTCAATTTCACTTCAAAATTCAGAGCTCTATTATTTTTTTTATGAAGAAGAAGAAGATAGACAACGCACTCTTCCTACCCCTTTTCTATCGGATGCCACTCTCTTCTATTTTTTTTCTTCTTTTTCTATTTGGCTGCCACATATCCTCCACCTTAGTCCTACATGCATCATTTTGTTTTAAATACTCAAGTGCATATATATATATTTTGTCTTCATTAGCCACATAATCAATTCTTAATATATATATATATATATATATATAACATTTGTATATACATATATAGTGCTATTAATACATGTATTCCTCATGTCTATATGATATGCATGTTATGCAAATAAATGTAAATGCATTATGTGGGCGTTACATTTCTCCCATCCTTAGAGAATTTCATCCCCGAAATTAAATGTAACTCACCAATCTTAGAAAATAGGTAGGGATATTGAACTCTCTTATCCTTTTTCACTTCTTATGTAGCTTCTTTTGGTGAATGTCGACTCCACTTAACTTTACTATTGGAATTTCTTTATTACGTAACTTCTTTATCTGTCTATCAAGAATTTTAATTGGTTCTTCTTTATAACTTAAATCTTCCGTCAATTGTATTTCTGACTCTTGTATTACATGGTTAGGATCATATCTATATCTTCTTAACATGGACACATGGAACACATCATGTATCTAAGACAATTCTTATGGCAATGCTAATCTATATGTCAAAGGATAAACTCTCTCTAATATCTCATAAGGGCCAATATACCTAGGACTCAATTTTCCTTGCCTACCAAATCGTATAATGCCCTTCCATGGTGATACTTTCAAGAACACTTTTTCACCCACATCATACTCGATTTCTCTT
Source organism: Mallotus repandus (assembly GCA_949671775.1). Taxonomy (NCBI): domain Eukaryota; kingdom Viridiplantae; phylum Streptophyta; class Magnoliopsida; order Malpighiales; family Euphorbiaceae; genus Mallotus; species Mallotus repandus. The sequence continues at coordinate 21,025 of CATIWM010252263.1, forward strand.
CTATGCTTGTCCACATAATTATTTCATCTGTCTTGTGCAGCCTTTAAACACTTTTTGACTATTTAAATCTTGTCCACAGTTTCTTATATCAATTCCGAACCTTCTAATTGTCACAACCCTTCCATATCCCAACAAACAGGGCTTCTACATTTTCTATCATATAAAGCTTCATATGGAGTCATACCAATACTTGAATGATAACTGTTATTGTAAGCAAATTCAATTAAGGGTAAATGCTCATCCCAATTCCTTTTAAATTCAAGCATACAAGCTCTTAGTATATTTTCTAATGTTTGAATAGTCCTCTCAGATTGTCCATCTGTCTGGGGGTGAAATACTGTACTGAAATGTAGTTTTGTTTCTAAAGTTCTTTGTAAACTTCCCCAAAAGTGAGATGTAAACCACAGATCTCTGTCTGACACAATTGATATTGGCACTCTATGTAATCTTACAATTTCTGACACGTATATTCTAGACAATTTGTCCAGTGAATCACTTTGTTGCACAAGTAGAAAATGAGCTGATTTGGTAAGTCGATCAACAACTACCCATATGGCATCATGCTTCCTAAAGGTTCGAGGCCATCCAAAAATAAAATCCATCGTTATCTTTTCTCATTTCCACTCTGGAATAGACAATGGATGAAGTTTACCAGCCGGTGCCTGATGTTCAGCTTTTACTTGTTGACATGTCAAACATTTTGCTACACATTCAGCTGTATCTTTCTTCATTATCAGCCACCTATAAAAAGGTCGTATATCTTTGTACATTTTGGTGCTTTCATGATGCATTGCATACGGTGCATAATGGGCTTCATTCAAAATTTCTTCTCTCAATTCTCTTATATTTAGAACACAAACACGGCCATTAATCAACAACATCCCATCGTGCCTCAATGTATATTGTTTATTCATTCCTTGTTGTACCATATCCCTTATTTTTCTTAAATATGGATCACCCATCTGCTTTTCTTGAATTTTACTCTCTAACAAGGGCTTGACATGCATACTTGCAATAAGTATATCCTCCTGAAGTGCAAATTCTACATGTAAAGTTCTGAGCTCTACCAATGACCTTATTGCCTAACAAGTCATTCCAGCACTTCTCTCCATGGCTTTCCTACTTAAAGCAGCAACAACTCTGTTGGCTTTTTCCGGATGATAATTTATGGTACAATCATAATCCTTGATCAACTCCATTCACCTTCTATGTCTCAAATTTAACTCCTTTTATGTTGGAATATATTTCAAACTTTTGTGATCAGTGAGAATCTGAAATGTTTCTCCATACAGATAATGCCTCTATATTTTTAGAGCATACACAATTACTGCCAATTCCAGATCATGAGTCAGATAATTCAGTTCATGACTCCTTAACTGTCGAGAAGCATAAGCATTGAATTTTTCATTTTGCATTAACACACACCCCAATCCTTGTTGTGATGCATCTGTAAAAATTACATATCCACCATTTCCTGATGGCACAGTTAAAACCGGTGTAAAAATCATTCTTTTCTTCAATTCTTCAAAACTTTCCTCACATTTAACATCCCATTTAAACATCACATTCTTCTTCAACAAGTTTGTTAATGGTTTGGCAATGATTGAGAATCCTTCAACAAATCTCCTATAATATCTAGCCAATCCCAAAAAACTTTGTACCTCTGATACATTTTTAGGGGGTTCCCACTCCTTTACGACTACAATCTTTGAAGGATCAGGTTGTACACCATTTTTAGAAATAATATGCCCCAAGAATGTAATCTCTTCAAACCAAAACTCACATTTACTGAATTTTGCATAAAATTGTTTTTCTCTCAAAATCTGCAACACTATTCTCAAATGTTCTTCATGCTGCTTTCGAGTTTCAGAATAAATCAATATATCATTGATAAACACAATGAAAAATTGATCAAGATACATTTGGAATATTTTGTTCATTAAGGACATAAAAGCAGCAGGAGCATTTGTTAGTCCAAATGGCATCACAATAAATTCATAATGCCCATATCATGTTCTAACTGCAGTCTTTGGTATGTGTGCCTCTAAAATTATCAATTTCCAATATCCAGACCTTAAATCAATTTTGGAAAATATAGTTGCTCCTTTTAACTGATCTAACAAATCATCAATCCATGGCAAAGGATATTTGTTCTTTATAATGACCCAATTTAACTGCCTGTAATCAATACACAATCTTAAATTGCCATCCTTCTTCTTCACAAACAACACCGGAGCTCCCCATGGCGATGTACTTGGTCTAATAAACATTTTTTCTAATAATTCTTCCAACTATTTCTTTAATTATTTCAACTCTAAAGGTGTCATTCTATAGGGTGCAATTGATATTAGTGCTACCCCAGGTATGGTTTCTATCTCAAAATCAGTTTCTCAATGTGGAGGTAAACCTGGTATACATCTACAAATTCCTTCACTACTGAAATATCCACTACTCTTGGACTAACTTTGGATACCTCCATCATATTGGCCAAATAAGCTTCACACCCCCTTTTAATCAAATGAAAAGCAGTAGTAGTCGAAATTAAACAAGTTGGAATAATTTTTCTTTCGCCCACAAAAACTATTTTTTTCTATTCTGAGGTCTCCATAACCACTTATTTTATTTGACAATCCACTATAGTATGATTTCTAGATAACCAATCCATTCCCAAAATAGCATCAAATTCCTTAAGTTTTATCACAACTAAATCTGCATAAAGGGTATTCTCATTTATTACCATAGGACAGGATTTCACAACCTTATCTATAATTACAGTACCTCCAGCATGCATTGATACAAAAATACAATACCCCAAAGTTTCTATATTGCTATGGTTTTTCAATGCAAATTCACATGAAATAAATGAACATGTTGATCCTGGATCAATCAATGTATAAGCATCAAAATCATAAATAGAGATTATACCGGTCACAACTTCTAATGCAGAAGGTGCTTCTTGTCTTGTCACTGCATAAACTCTAGCTCGGGGCAATGATTGCTGAGGTTGGCCTATCTGTCCAGTTTGTACCATGTTAGAACCTCCTCCTCGTCCCATTCCTCTACCTCTTACTCCACTCACTCCTCCCTGAGTTATATTTTCACCTATGCTACTCTACCTTGTAACCTGACTTTCACTGGCTTGGTTCTTACTTTGACAATCTCTGGCTATATGCCCTGGCTTACCACAGTGAAAATAAAGTATCTGCCTTAGTCCCCAACACTCTCCACTATGAAACCTACCACATCTAGTACATGATGCACTGTATCCCCAGCTAGCTGAAACACCTCCCTCACCTCTCTTACTCTGTGCTCTATTTTGATTGTAACCACCTCGTCCGCCTCTACCTGATGTTATTGTGGTAGACCTACTCATACTTTGATGGCTAACTCCTCTCCCATAATATCTACTCCCTTGAGACCCAAAACTCCTAAAAGAAAAATCTCTTCCTTTTCCTTTTGAATCACCATACTCACTTATCCCTTCTTTTCTTTACTGACATTGCATCTTTCTCCGTCAAATACTCTTCCACCCTCAATGTAGCCTCTAATAAAGCACTGTAACTTGGTGGCTTCAAGAAAATCTTTTCTCGGATATCCATTCTCAATCCCTTTTCAAATCGTCTCTATTTTGCATATTCGGTAACCACTTCTTCTAATGCATACTTTGACAACCGAGAGAATTGCATCTCATATTCTGATACTATCATATTTTCCTATTCCAAGCTCAGAAATTCCATTTTCTTTCGATCTCTGTACATTGGTGGTGTGTACTTATTTGCAAATTCCCTAAGGAAGTCATCCCAAGTCAAGGTCATCGGTCTGTTTCTACTTCCTGGAATCAGATCCCACCAATCTAAAGCTGATTTTCTCAACAATGATACAACATATTTCAACTTTTGCTCTGGTGTACAATCCAGTCTATCCAGCACCCTGACTGTTTCCCGTAACCATTCCTCTGCTACCTCAGGATTAGTGGTCCCCTCAAATTCTTTAGCCCCTTGTTTTCTTAGTTCGTTATAAGTTTTGTCTCTAGCCTTCATTTCTATAACTTCTACCATTGGTTGCATTACTGGCTGGTTGGCTACCCGATTAACTATTTGTAGCACTGGCTACATTAATTTCTGTAAAGACTCAAGAAATTGTTGCATTACTGGCGGTAATTCTTGAGCTGGTTGTGGTAGTGCAATTGCATGCTCGACTCCATGCACAGACACAGATTCACTTGGGTCAGCAGGACTCCCCTCCCTACTCATCCTATTCAAAATATGAACACTTAGTCTTAATTAATTTAAATAAATTTTTTGTTAACACCTACATGTATTCTTAACATGTATATACGCATTCACACTTCGATCCTAAGGGATTCTAAACCATACTCTGATACCACTAAATGTGACACATGTTAAGGATGTCAAGCATACATTATATGCATGTGACTAAAAAAAAATATTATATCCAAAAATATCAAATTTTAGTTCACGAGTCAAAATATGTATCAAGATTTTTTTTTGTATTTAAAATAACACATATTACCCACCACAATGGCTCACAGCATCAAACAATTCACATCTTTTCTTCTATTATTTATATACAATACACAAGCCTTAATGCAAAATATGAAAATTCACTAACTAAGCTCCTTTCTAGAAAAACTGAGGACAACCTCCTGCTGACCTACCTGACACAATGCTAGAGTGATGGATGCACTTATTCTTCAAGCCAACTACAATACTTCTAAGCCTGAAAAAAATAATGCAGAGGAGTGAGCCTGAAACTCAGCAAAGGAATAACATAATATCCGATGGAAAATTAACACATTCAAACATGTAATATAATTAATTTTCCATTCATTTAATGTTTAGCTATGAATTTATAGTACGTACATAGCATAGTATTTTCTCCATTTGGACAGTAATGAACTTGTGAATTACATGTAAAATCAAAACCTCTTTCATTTATTTATGGATTCCCATACGCACACAGCCTGCCATAAATGCACACAGCCTTGCCATAATATTGTACAACATTTTTCTTTAGTCTTATTACGGCATATCTAAGGAATTCTATAATGCACACAGTCTTGCCTTATTCACAATTAACATTACGTCCTCATACTTATCCAACCATATTTTTTATATTTATATATACACCACATACCACTCCATTAACCAATTTACATTTCATAATACATAAGAAACAAAAAATATAACAAAAAGATACTCATTTTTCAACTTGGCAAATTCAATAGTGCAAATTCACCAATATACCAACAATATCTCATATTTCAACATGGCAGAACTGATAGTGCTAATTGAAAAATGCACTAAAAATTTCACGTTATGGGTATCAAACCCATCTTCTCCATATCAATATCATTATAAGTCTAAATTAATTTCACATCAACTGGACATATATAGAAAGAGAAACATTAAAAATAATCCACCATGGTCAAACTGTCAATAAAAGTAAGCAACAAAAAGTATTGCCCAAATTAGCCATCAAAACAGCAAAATTAAACTTTCTCTATTTCTATCAATCTTGTAAATAACATCTCCAAGTTTATATAGGAACAAATAGAACCCCATTTGGAGTTATATATCTTTAGATTTAGCTTCAACAAGTATTTTGTTCCCACCTAAACAGAACACCTGAATTCAATAACCACCATTCATATGTATAATCTCATCTCAAAACAATTAACCTTCAACACAATAATAAAAAATCAGCATCTAACAATTATAATATTCATTTTTCCTATAATCAATCAACTTAACAAATAAATTTATAAATAATTATTTTATATGTTATATTTACATAGAATATTAGGTTATTCTCCTACTTTTATGGCTTCCTTCGCTTTGCTTGTATTTACATGTATGACAGCCCCATCTGCATATGGCTTAGCTGAAATAGATCATAATTCACTTATTTATAAACATCCAAATAAAAATAAAAAAAATAATGGTATCCCATCTAGCATGATAACATCATCAAACTACCTAAATATATAAGGCTGCCAACTATGACAGATTAAATAGGGTGACTTTAAAAATTCACTAATAATTCTAGATAATCAATCTCAAAATGAAACTTTCCAGATCATTAAAGCTATGTGTCTAGAGTAATTTAAAATTTATTTTGCTTCAATTGGAGGTGTATAGAGGAATAACCCTAAGAATCAATCTACCTTACTTAGACCAATAATGGAAATAGAGTAATAAAATGTTTCCTCTAAAAACACTGACATAGAGTTTGAATCAAATCGAGATAAAAGAGGAAAAGTTTTAGA
>CATIWM010252283.1:0-11501 GCA_949671775.1 Mallotus repandus
TTTAAACCTAAAATCTAAATTAATTAATTAAACCTAAATTTAATTTTAAAGGCCTACTTATTAAATGAATTAGATCTACATGTGGGCTTGGAGCCCAAAACAAATAAAATTAAAAGCAAGCCCAAATAAGAAATAAAAAAATAAAAAAAACCAAACATTACGTGATTTTTTTCTAACCCTAATTTTAATTACATACAACCTAAAATTAATCTAAAGCCAACATTAATTTTAATTGAATTACCAAATGAAATCCTAATTTACTAACCAATTAAAAAACACATACGCGTATAACTCCAATATTCTCACTATTGGGGCTATTACAATGATCTACTGAGAATAATAAAAAAATTAACTACAACCAAAAAAATAAAATAAAATACAGAATAAATCTACAAGATTAATGAAATGAAATAACCCTAAAATACGTTTGAATACAGAAGCTAATCCATGGCATTCCATGGATCTTCGTAGATTTTGCTCACCACCATGTATTCAAATCATCCATCCAAAATTATAAACACAGAAATAAACAAGGATTAGTAACCAAAAAATAAAAACCAAATCAGAATTAAATAATAAATAAATAAATAAAATAAGAAAGAAAGGAGTTCGAGAAAAACTAGCTATGATGAATGCAATATTGATTGGCTCCTCAGAGGATGTGTTTAATTCACCGTCTGAATGGATCTCCAAGATTGATTCACGTATTCTGGCTTGTTTTCGTCAAAATCTTTTACCGAACCAAAAAAAGAATGTGTTTTTGAAAATTTCCAGAAACCAAAAAGAAACCCTTTTTTTTTCTCTTTTTCCTCTCTGCCTCTTCCTTTCTTTTTTGTCTTTTTTCTTTTTTCTCTCCCATCTTTTTACGTTCTCCTCTCCTCCTTTTATTCTCCGTATATCCAAATCCGTTTTACGGGATAAGTGAGTAGAGATAAAATGATCAAGGTTACGTAGATTGGATAAAAGATAGAGCGGAACTGATATATGTTAATTTATTTATTATATTTTTTTATTTATTTATTAATTAATTAATTTTTTACCAATCAAATTTAAGAAAAATTAATAAAAAATTAAAATAAAACAAAATAAAAAAGAATTTCATGAAAATCCAATCGGTACTCTAGAATTTCGATCGAAATTCTGTAATTCTGATCAGAATTATGTAATTTCGATCGAAATTCTGTAATTCCCACCGGAATTCTGTAATTCCAATCGGAATTCTGCAATTCTGACCGAAATTCTGTAGATGTCCGATCGAACATATGGAATTCCGATTGAACATATGAAATTCCGATCGAAACTCTAGATTTCCGGTCTTAATTATGGAATTCCGATCGGAATTCTGAATTTTCGGTCGGAAATATAAAATTCCGATCGGAATTCTAGATTTTCGATCGGAAATCCACTATTCCAATCGGATTTTTTTAATTACAAAAAAACCCTTGAAGGAAAAGAAAAACCTTCAATTTAGTCCGTAAAAATGCAATCAAGCGTTTGAATCCAAAATTTAAATACTAGAGACCTATTTGCGACGAGTTTTCATAATCGGAGCCCTCTTTCGCATCTATATTCTAGTTATCCCGAAATTGGGTGCTTACAGTGTACTTTGATTGTTAATTTATTTTTTTTGTGACATAATTTGCATAATTTCTGTCTTGAATTGGGTTTTTTTATTATTTTTGAGTCATTTTGGTTGTGTTTTTCATCATAAATCACTATTTGTGCATCTTGGGTACTTTATGTTGGTTTGAAAGCATTGATGTCCATAATTTACATTCTTTATGATTATTGCTGTCATTTTGATACAAGTACCTTATTTATGTGTCTTTATTTTAATTTCAGAGTCTTATGGGTCTTTATCTCCATACTTTATGCTTTGATTGAGTCCATTTTGTAGTAATTTGGAGTTTAGATGTTTAGTAAAGCTTTAAAATACTATTTTGTCTCCCTAACCCAACTCATGTTTATTCCTTGTTCTTGTCTCTACTAACTTTTCTCTACTCTTATATATTATGCTGCTATTCTCTACTTCTCCCTCAGTTTCTCTTGTATTATTGCATTCATGTGCCTTTATCCATATCACTATCATGTGTGTGCTCATTTTTAGATTCTCTATATGCATATTTGCATGCTTCCCAGCTTGCATCACTTGCATACTTGGATGCTTCCCAGCTTGCATCACTTGCATACTTGGATGCTTCTCGAATTTGCATCACTTTGCATGCTTCCAAAATTGCATCATGCATCGTACTTTGCATGCACTCTGGATATATTTTGAAGCTTGTGTGAGCATGCATTACATTAGCATCATCCATTGCATTATATATACCTCTTGCTATTAATCTCAAGATCTCAATCTTAAGATACTAACTTTATTAACTCCTACTAACTTCTTTCGAACTTTTATTTTGCATTTGTTATTTTCAATATCAATTTATGTTATATATTGTTGTGATATATCAATTGTCACCATCATCTCAATCTCAACACTTAACTCTCATTTCTTTTTATTTTCATGCCTTAATCACATTCTTGTTATCTTTTTATTTATAATCTCTACTCCTACTCCTTTGTTTATGTGTTTTAATTAATAATTTTATTATTACATATCCCTTTTTGATATTATTTATGTTTTATCTTGTCAATTACATCAAAATTTTTATTTATTTTTATGTCTAGGTTACATTTTGTTTGCTGCCAGAAACCAAAAATAAACAAAAAATATACCAAAAGCTATTTTTCTTCTTTTATTAGGTAATTAATATTTTATGATTAATAAAATGCTATATTTTGCATTCCTTTTTCAAATACTTTTTCTATAAATAAATCCTTTTTTCATGTTCTCTCATTGTATTTAAATATGGAATTTTACATTTTTGTTAATAAAAATTTATCATTTTTCATGGTAAGTTTACTTTTTACTTAAATAAAATATATACCTTTTTTTATACTCTATTTTTATTGTTCATTGTTGATCACAAAAATATCCAAATGCAAGGATATAGATCACATTTTCCTTTATGTTCTGTTTTTTTTAAATAAAATGATTTGATTATGTGTTCAATAATTTATAATGTGAGAAATGTTCATCCAAGGTATAAAATTCAAATTTTGAGGCTTAATTTTATGGAATCTCATGTTATGAATTAATGGTCCACATAATAAATCAAATATTATTTTTAAATGCTTCTTTAGACTTTTCCCAATTTAAAAATCCATTTTTCAAGCATTTTTCCTTTATTTTGATTTCCAAGTCACCTTTTTTTGAATTTTATTTCTCAATAATATCCAATTTCATTCCTTTTTAAAGTTAATGTCATCTTTTAAACATTATACTATCTTTATTTTGGATGTTCAAGGTTGTTTTCTTTTATTTTTCAAATAAAATGTTTCATTGCCCCGAAGCTTGGAATATGGAGCAATCATGGAGAGGATATTCGCGAAATGTGTTAGCCATTCTCATCCCTCTTCTCTTTTAATTTATTGCTTTTTATTGTTTATGTTTCTCAAATTTCATTACTTAGCATGCATTTGTTTATAACATGATTTTTCCATAATCATCAGGCCATGGGTTAATTGTTTGCTTTGTTATTTGTATTTATTGTGTTTATATGTTTTATCAATATTGCATGTTTATAATTAAATACCATATATGCTATGATATGCTTGTGTGCTATTTATATGCATTAGTTTAGCATATGCCATGATCATGCATCATTCTATTATTATGCCATTTTGCCATGTCCATGCATCATTCTTCCATATTGTTATGTGCTTGTGTGTATATATTGCGCTTGCATTTGCATGTACATGTTAATGTATAATAGTACATAGTTCTTGGAAGCACTGTACATAAAATAAGGTCGGCAATGCTCAATATCTGAGCAGTATGGAGATGTCTAGAACAAAATAGCCTAATCCTACTGACATTAAAATTCAAACCTAATGTTTTATCCAATGGGGGAATGCAGTTCCAAGCAAGGGATATGAGTTTGCCTAAGTCCCTAAAACGGATAATTTCTCGGGTGATATAGAGTGGCGACTCCCTTTTTATCCTACTTGAGTGAAGGGTTATAAGTGCATTTATGCCATCCCTAAGCTCTTTCAATACTCCCCTTACTACCTACTATTTTCTAATAACAAGGAAAAGGGGTCAGTTATCCAAAGAGTGTCGAGTCAGTCCCGCTAACGTAAACAGTGGGGACTCCACTAGGAATTGAGATCTTGATCTCAAAGTTTGTACTTTGCTTCCAATTATATATACAATTATATACCAACTTGCATCACAACACTTTTCATATGTGCACAAGCCTAATATACTCGATTGTATGAAATTATGATTCACCATGACTCCACTCGACTCATGGGTTGATTAGTTTGAAATTTTCACCTTTAGCCTTAACTCAGTTCAAGAGATACTACTAGGCTCATATGACCAGAGTTTGTAACCAAAGTCTTAAAGAGGGGTAGTTTTCTCTTGAGTTTGTAAAAGATGTCGGGCCCCTCTGACCTTGGCATGTAATTGAAGTCTATAATGGATGGCATCTCGCTAATTTCCCCTTAGCCTTTTACCCTGACTAACCCATGCAGTGGCCCTATAAACTTCCACTAGGATTATACCTTATATTGCATGTGTTTGCTGATTTGTGTCTATATACGATGTTTTAATTTAAATTGAGTCCTTGGTGACATGTATATCTTATATTGTACTGACTAAGAATCAGGTTAACTCTATTTAGACTTTATATACCCATTTAAACCTGAAAGGTCCATGTGAACCTAGTTAGTCTATCATGGCTTATTTGCTACATACTGTTTATTTCTTATGATCCAAAATAGTTTACATCGTTTAGGTCATATTTCTCAAACATTATGACTCTTATGGTTATGATAGCTTGACTCATTTGCTAAAACCTCAAGGTCTGAATTAGTATGTCTTGTCTAAATAGTACAAACTTGAGATATCTTAATAACCTAACCCTAGTTGCGGGGACACTACATCTGTAAGGTTATTCTGATATCCCATCTTTTTGTTAACTTGAATCTAATCATCAAAGTATAATATATCCATATTACCAATGGTCCTTTAATATATCCATATTACCAATGGAGCAATAATTTTGACCCTTATATATCCAAATAAATTGGTTTGAAGCTTATTATGATACAATCCAATGTTCATAATAAGCTAATATGTGGTTTATATCTATGATTTATTTGGATATATAAGGATTAAAATCCTGAGTTTGATATGTCCTAATAACCAAATACGGTTATGCTGATATCACAACTCTACTCTAGAAGATTACTTGGTTTAATATATTCAAGAACCATAAAACTCCGTCGAAATCAAACCATGCATATAAACATAAATCATATTTATTTGTTAATTTTTCATTTTTGAGAGTCATGAACCAGTTCATCCCCCGATGATGTTCTGGTAAACCCTACCTAGGAAATAAATTGAACGATTGCCTGTACGGGAGAGATAAGGTTAGAAGGGACTCTATTTTCTCTTGTATGTTTTATTTATAACTGTTTATATTACATACACATTTGCATTTATATATTCATGCATTCATTCATTCATGCATTATTACAATGCATGAATACATGCTAATACATGTACAATCATCACGCCGCAGTTTGGTTGGAGGAGAGAAAAGGCAGATTAGTTAAGTTTGTTATAGAAAGTACTTCATAAGCTGTTAGAATGGAAGAAGTTGACAAGTTGACAAGTTGATCAATGAAAGGGTGAATAAGTACATTCAGAATAATCTGGGTCAGTTATTGCAAGTTGCTAAGGAAACTGAAAGACCTTCTTATAAGGTAGTACCATTTCCACAATACCAAAGAGAGGTTACTGAAGAAGAATTTGTTGTGGTTAATGGTCAAATTGGATTTTAAGGTGCTGCCATTTTTTATGATTATATGGATTCAAAAGTGGCAATGATGTTGAAGAAGTCTAAGTTTGTGCCTAGTATGGGTTTGTTTAAGAATCAATAAGGAATTGTTCAGTTCCAAGATTTCAAGAATCAAATGGACACTCATGGATTGGGTTATTTACCTAAACAAGCTCAGAAAGCAAGCAATGAGACTGAAAATGGGGTATTTGTTTATCCGAGAGGTAAAAGGATTTACATGAAGAAGTATGAAAAGACCAAAGATTGGGAGATCTTTGATGATGTTGCAAAAGAATCAAAGAGGTTGAAAGAAGGCCAAACTACAGTTCTAGATGTTGTAGTTACTATGGACACTGGGATTAATCTTACACACTTAATACTATTAGTGTTGAGGACTTTATTTTGAATAATGTTAAACCTGTAGTATGTTTAGAAAAAGATGTTTTTGATGCTAATGATGTAATTTCTGATAATTTTTTCTTCTCTAAGTTTAATGCCATAACCTTTAATGGCAATGTAGTATTCCAATGGCAATGTGCATACACTTGATCATATCATAAACATTTAACACTTAAATTCTATTTATACTTAACCATTTAACATAAGTGATGTTGAATCACCCAAAGAACTTCAATTGGTAACGAGTCTTTCTTTTGAAGAAAAATGTGAGTTTGAGAGAATAATAAAAAATGGAAAATAGTCTTTGCTTTGAGCTATGATGATATACCGAGAATAAATCATGAAGTAGTTGAGCATTTTGTTCCAACTGATCTTAGAATAAAACCGATAAAGCAGAAATTTAGGCAGCTAAGACCTGAATGGGCTCATAAGATAAAAGAAGAAGTTAATAAGCAGATAAAGGCTAAATTTTTAAAAGAGGTTGATTATCCAAAATAGTTAGCCAATATTGTCCCTGTCCCAAAAAAGGATGGAAGAGCTAGATGTGTGTTGACTATAGAGATTTGAACAAGGCAACTACAAAGGATGATTTCCCTTTACCTCATATTAATGTTTTGATAGACTCTACTGTTGGTAATCTCTTTGCTTAGGTAGTAAACTATGTGTTCAATTTATGCTTCTCCTTTTTGAGCTAGTATAGCTCCTATCGTGCTCCCTTCAATTGCCAGATATAGGATTAAGGGCTTTCTCATTTTTGGGGGTCTTAGAATTTGTGGATTCTTGAGATTTTCCTTGATTCTGTCAAAAATAATTTGGCATTGTTCATTCCAAACCATAGGCTGGTCTTTTCTGAGCAATAGGAATATCGGTTAATCTGGCTATGAATCTATTGTTGAACTGCAGCTTTCCCAAGAATCCTCGGATTTCCTTTTTAGTTTTTGGCATCGGCGTTTCTCGGATTGCTTTCATCTAGTCTAGTTCAACTTCAATTCCTTTTTGACTAACTATGTGTCCTAGCATCTTCCCTGAAGTAATGCCAAATACATAATTCTTAGGATTCAACCTCATATCGTACTTGTCTACCCGCTACATGAACTTCTCCAATGCAACTGGATGTTTTTCTCGAGTTTTTGACTTCACCATCATGTCATCAACATAAAATTATACCTCCTTGTGTATCATGTCATGAAACATTATTGCATCCATCCTTTAATAGGTCACAACTACATTTTTTAAACCAAAAGGCATTACTATGTAGCAGTACATTCCCCATTCAGTGATGAAGGCAGTCTTAGCTTTATCGATGATTGCCATGAGAATCTGATTGTATCCTGAAAACCCATCCATGAAGGAGTAATTGGCACACACTACAACATTGTCAATTAGAACATCTATTTAAGGTAGAGGGAAATCATCCTTCAAGCATGCTTTATTAAGGTCCTTGTAGTCTACATAAATCCTTACTTTTCTATCCTTTTTAGGCACTGGCACTAGATTATCCAACCATTCTGGATAGTCCACCACTTCTAGGAACTTAGCCTTGATCTGCTTCTCTATATCCTCTTTTACCAATTGTGCCCATTCTGGTCTCAACCTTCGTAACTTCTGTTTCAAAGGCTTGTGACCCTCTCTAGTTGGAATATAATGTTGAGCGATGTCTCTATTGTTGCCAGGCATGTCGTTGTACGTCCAAGCGAATACTTTTGAGTATTTTATTAGTATTTTTTCTAATTCTCTCATTTCCTCAGGGGTAACACCTCATTTCCTCAGGGGCAACATAATTTCATCTGTGCCCATGTTAAATGGTTCAGTGTTAATGGAATGAATGTCAAATATGCTCATGTAAGGTTCAATGAGATGCTCATCATTATCAAAAGACAAATTATAAAAGTAAGGAAAATTAGATTTCTTTGCATTATACTTAGAGTTCGGTACATGAAAAGATTAGCATATAGAAAAATAGATTGGTAATATAAAGAAAAGTAAGATATCAAGCGCATCAACCTACTCCTCTAAAGAGAGCAAATGATCTAATCTGTAGGTCATCCACTGCTTGTATTCCTCATTCATAGTATTGTCCCATTCACTACTGTTGAAGTAGTGGATAACCTGTAAGTACCCAATTTCGGGATAGCAGTGCGTGGATGCGACGAGGACTCCAATGATGAAAATCTACCTAAAAGTAGGTCTTTATATTTTGATTTTTAATTCTCAGGACTAAGCTGTGGCATTTTTAAGGAATTATGCATTTTTCGTATTACATATTTCCGGTCGGAAATATACAATTTCGGTCGGAATTGTAAATTTTTGACCTAAAATAGATAATTTCGATCGAAAATAAACAATTACAGTCATAATTGTATAGTTCTGATCACAGAGTTTTTCTATTTTTTTTAATTTTTAATTAATTTTTCTTGGAATCTAATTGGTTCAAAATTTAAATAAAAGATAAATGTAAAATTACATAAAATAAAATAATCTTGATAAATTATATTATCAAGTTGTTTTGCCAAAAAAATAAAGTTAAAAAAGATAATCCTATCTCCTGTGATTTGATAATCACAGGACATTAGCTTTTGGATATAAAAACGGGTTTTGTTTTAACGAGAAGATGGGTTTCTTTTGAAAAAAAAAAGTAGAAGAAAAGAAGAAACCTTTGTTCTGCGTTTTGATTTTTTTGTTTTAATTTTGGACATCCCTTGAAATTAAAAAAAGCCACAGTAATCAAGCCTGAGAAGGAAATAAAATCCATTGATTCTATTTTCACAAAACGGTGATTCAATCAACCCTCTGAGGAGCAAATCAAACAACATCACATATCTACATCCTCTTTCTTCTTCTCTTCTTTATTTTTTTAATTTTTATTTTATTTTCGCTTATTCTATTTTATTTTATTACTTTTTTTAATTTCTTCTAATCATTTTTTTTGTTTCCTGTGTTTTGCTTATTCTTTTGGCCTTGGAGGGGAAATCATAAACAATACGTGATTGATGTGATATTGAACCATAAAGATCCATAGGATGCCATGGCTATAAATCTGTATTAATTTTCTTACGTAGATTCTAGGTTTTATTTTTTATTTATTATTTTGTGTTTTTTTATGTTTATTTATTCTATTTATTGGGTTGTATTTAATTTATTTTCTTAATTTGTACAGAGGAATTGTAATAGCCCCAATAGTGGAATCTTTATTTTTCTGTGTTTTAAAATTGGTTAGTAAATTAGGTTTATTTGGTAAACCTTAATAAAATCAATGGTGGCTTTAGATTAATTTAAGTTACATGTAAATCAATTTAGGGTTAGAAATCACAATTGTGCATGTTTGATTTGTTATTTGTTTATTTTATTTGTTTGGGCTTGTCTATATTTTTTATTCATTTTGGCCTTAAGCCCACATTAGATTTAACACACTTAATTAATAGGCTTTAAATTTTGTTTTAGATTTAATTAAAATTAATTTAGGCCCATTTAGGTTAATTAGATTTATGTCTTTTAGTTAATTTAAAACTAACTTTAGCCTTAGTCCATCCCATTTACAGCATTTTTTAAAATAAGTAGACTTAGGCTCATTTTATTCTTAAAATTAATTAGAATTAAGACCACTTAAATTATCCAATTCACTTACAATAAAATTAGTAGATTTAAGCCCACTTTTCTTAGAATAAAATAAATAGACTTAAGGTCACTAATTTAATAAAAATTGTAGGCCTACCTTTAGTTTCCATTTCACTTGTAAATAAAATGTATAGACTTAGCTAACTTAAAATTAAAATCAATGTAGTAAATGTATAGACTTAGCTAACTTAAAATTGAAATCAATGTAGTTTGACTTAGGGACATTGCGCCTTGTGAATGTATTTTTTATGTACTCTTTCATGACTAGTTGCCTTGGTGCTAGATGGATGTTTAATTAGGGTTTATATGAAATTGCATGTAATTAGAGAATAAGATAGTAATTCATAAACTAATTTTAAAGAACATAATACTAAAAGAAGTTAGTATTCTGCTCCTAGAATTTCTTGGTTATGGTGCTAACTTTCTTTTAAAGAATCGACTTAGCACCACCTTGATTTTTCCTAGTTATTACCATGGGTGGTGACTCCTCATCTCCACGCTATGTCTTTGTGATATAGTAGTGTGTTCCCTAGAGCCTTGAGCTCAAATAGTGTCGCAGTTGCTAAAATCTTGGACGCGTGCTAAACCCCGCCGTATACATAACCCTCCTGTGCCATGTCTCTCAAAAGTGATCAATGAACCTTTGAAGGAGCTTAACACTTTTGAAGGTTGTAGAGTCCAACGGTATAAGCTATTTTACCCCAAACTATCTAGTCACTAATATTGGATAGTAATGAGTGCATGACTTGAACCCAGAGATTGGCACACAGTTAACATAAGTTGTCACAGTCACATGTTGTAAATTTCACCAAGTGCATGTCCAAGTTATCTGACTACATCCAATCGAACCATTCCTCTAAAGTAACATGTGCAGTACTACTAGTAACCCGCTAAAGGTGCCTCTCCTGATGGTGCCTAGGTTGATACTTAAGCTAGTGCCTAGATGGCTTCCCTAGGATGCTAAGTTTCTCTTGAAGCCAAAATCCAAGCTAGTGCCTAGATGGCTTCCCTACAAAAAGAGGTAGCAAGAGAGGTTGTGTGCCCAGGGTAGGCTACCTAGTCTCTTCTTATGCAAGCGCCAAAGAGTTAAAGAGGAATCAATAATTTTTCTATTGTGACCAACTCATCTAGCTTGTGTGGACTTAGATCAAAGAGTGTCAATCCCATTCCTGGGTATACCATTTATAGACGACGGGGTTTAGCGCGCGCCCAAGTTTATTGCAACCACGACACTGTTTGAGCTTAGGGCTCTAGGGAACACACTAACCATTGTCACAAAGACATGGCGTGGAGATGAGGAGTCGTCACCCAGGGTAATAACTAGGACAAATTGAAAGTGGTGGTAACTCGATTCTCTAATATAAGCTAGCACCACAACTAGGAGTTCTGGATACGTAATACCAACTTCTTTTAGTCTTGTGTTCATTTAGATTTATTTTGTTAATTATTATCTTATTCCCTAATTACATGCAATTTCATTAAACCCTAATTTGAACATCCATCTAACCCTAAGGCAACCAATCAATGAAAAAGCACATAAAAAATGCATTCAAAATATAATGTCCCTAAATCTAAACTATATTT
>CATIWM010252340.1:0-12592 GCA_949671775.1 Mallotus repandus
TTAAAAAATATTTACAATATTAAAATTCAAATTAATTTTAAATTTTTTTTTATTTTTTAAAAAAATTAATTTATTATCATAATTTAACACTAAAAACTCAATTGAGTCAATTAATTTTAATTTTTCAATTATAACTAAACAATCTTTATATGCATAATTAAATAATTATGAACATAATTTTAAAAAATCTCAAAATTTATTTGTCATCTGGATAAATTTGACACAACTAGAAAAATTGAGGATATAATTGTTCAAGTGAGATGGCCACGTAAGACACTTTTTTGTCATGTCAGAGGCTTTTATGCCTCGTAGGAATATCACCTCAACTTTGCCCCATGCCCATTGATATTTGGATAGAATTGGTACAAATTGAAACGTTGGAGAAGCAAAATAACTTCGAAAATAGGATTAAATTGATAATTGATCCAAAGTTGAGGATAAACTAGATAGTTTTCCCTTTTAAATTTAACAACTATAGCTTCTTCATCCATCAGAGTACTTTCTTCAGTACAAACGTGCATATCTGTAGATATGAAACTATAACCGTCAGATCTATACTTGTTTAAGCTTAACCATTGATGCATATTATAGATATTGATACACAAAGATAATTAATGGTTATAATTAAATAACAATTAATCTAACAGTTTTAATTTTATTCGTATAGATTTAAACGTTTGTATTGTAGAAAGAGCCCATCAAATTCATATACCAATTAATTAACAAAAGTTTTGGAAAAGGCCTATTAGTATAAAAAATTTAAATATTTACTACCTTTTACAATTTTATCTCAGTATTTTGATTTTGACAAAAATATCATGATTTTGTAAATGTTTGGAAATTTCAATGTAAACAACTATTCAACAAAAATTAAATAAAAATGCTTGACGTAAAATCTTTAAAAATTCAATTTTACCCTTTTAAATTGCTAAACTTAAAACAGTTTTTGGTATAAAAAATCCAAACTTTTAAATTTTGATAAAATGTTTTTATTTGTGCCAAAACAATTAATTTTAATACAAAAAATTACTTATATAAAATTAAATAAAAGTAGTGAAAATAGTAGAAGAATTAAATTTACTATAAATTATTATACTAATTTTCAAAAGTTAAAAACATTTTTAATATAAAAATTATTCCTCCAAATAATTTAAAATTTTAATTATTTCATAAATATTTATTTAAAATCCGTTAAGAATACTAAACTTTAAAATGTAATATATATATATATATATATACAATCATTCATAAATTTAAAAATTTATCACAAGTGAAAGGACATCTTCCAGGGCTGGTTAGGATACTTGTGACCATAGGCAAAAATTATTTTTCACATTTTGAGATTTAAAATAATAAATTAACTATTGTTTTTTAGATATTAACTATTTTAAAATAAAATACTATTAAAATTAAATAATTTTAAAAACAATTTAATATTAGTACCAATATTTAATTCTAACTTAAAATGGCAAAATTTCAATTCTTTTCAACTAAATAAATTATAGGTATAATTGGTTTATTTATTGAAAGTATGGGCAATTAACCAATTAAATCTTGGCGGAAGGGGGTGAAAATTTATATTGTAAATGATTATAATAGAATATGATTGGTTTTGTCCCTTCCTCTCCTATTAGCATATAATAAATTTTTAAAAATCATTTGAACTTAAAAATAGAAAAATTTAAAAGTTGATAATAACAAAATTATGAAAAATTTAAAAGTTGATAAAAATAAAATTATCTAGCAAATGATTTAATTAAAAAATAATAAAGGACGACATTAAAAAAGAGCAGAAAAATTTAAACGTATAATATTTTTATCATTTCAAAGCATTAGCTAAGAATTTTTTATTTAAAAGTAAGAATAGAGTTAATAAAATTATGATAAAAATATTTTTAATTAAAACTATCTTTTTGTAAATTTATTTATATTTACTTTTAATATCATAAAATAAAATTTATTTTACATATTTGATAGTAGTTATTTAAAAATAAATTTTATTTTTGTAAATAAAATAAAGTGACAATTTTTAAGAAAAATACAATAGAATAAAAAAACTTTAAGGCATTTTTTGAATTACATACATATAGGGCCCTGTTTTGGGAGGGGACACTAGGCCTAAAGCCAGGCCTGACAGCTTGCTCTAGGCACATACATGCGAGTCCTTTTGCTACTTGACTTATTTAGTTCATGTCAATAATTTTTATTTAATTTTAACCAAATGATAGAATACTTTTTATCAAAAAAAAAAAAAAAAATGAAATTGCCAAAAATCACAATCGTTTACATTTTTTTACCAATATACTTTTATAAATTTTAAAACATGAAGAGAAAATTTGATATTTTGTAGGTTCTCTTCTATCCAATTTTGACGAAATATCAATTTATGTTATTGTCAATAATAATAATAATGAAATTAGTATATTTTACCAAAATATAAAAATTGAGATAAATTTGTTAAAAAAAATATAAATATTTGGATTTTTTGTACACCAATAGATTTTTGGGAGAATAGTATTTTTTTTTTTTTTACTAAAATTTGGGGGAGGAAGAGAGTGGGTCTCGAACCCGAGACTCATCATATGTCCCTCAACAGCCTAGCCATCAGGCTAGGCATGCAGGGACGGGAGAATAATTTTTTTTTAAGGCAAAATGATGTTTAATCTCTTGATAATAATGAATTTTTTTTTGATAAGCTGATTTTATCAATAATAATTTAAAATAAAAAATTGGGACGATGAATCAACTATATTTTAGCTGGTTTCCCCAAGAACAAACTCTTTACTAAGTTTAAAAGCTTGGAAAAAATTTACAAAAATAAAAAGCTAGGGAAAAAAAACCTAAGACCACAACACTGATGCTCTCATTTTAAAGTTGAATGGAATTGAGTTGGTAAGTATTTTTAAGTTAATTTGTATGTCAATATAATTGGATTCTTTCGATCTTTTAAATAATTTATTTATTGAATATTTAGAAACGTGAAAAAATTATGTGTCAGAATCAAAAGCTAAAATTTATTCATTGAATGATATAAAAATATATATACAGATATAAATGCCTTGGAAAGCAATACACGGATCAACTAAATATGGAAATACAATAAAAAATATATACAAAATATATAATTTCTTAATATAATATATATTAAATATATAGTTTCTTAATAAGTCTCTTCAAGTTGGAGCATGGAGATCACAAATGTCTAACTTGCGCAACAAACTAAAGAGACGATCGCAACCCAGAGCTTTGGTGAATATGTCAGCGAGTTGAGTGAAAGAGGGCATGTGAGCAGTGGCAAGTTGATGAGATTGAATGCGTTCACATAAAAAATGACAATCGATTTCAATGTGCTTCTTGTGTTCATGAAAACCGGGATTGGCAACAATGTGGAGAGCAGCTTGGTTGTCACAATGAAGAAGCATTGGTTGAGAATGTGAAATTTGAAAATCTTGAAGCAATGTTTTCAACCATGTAAGTTCACTTGCAGTGGAAGCCATGGCACATTATTTTTATTTAGTAGAAGATCGAGAGACAGTGGTTTGTTTCTTAGACTTCTAAGAGATGGGGGAATCACAAAGAAAGATGATGTAATCGGTGGTAGAGTGTCGAATCATAGGACATCATGCCCAATCAGCGTCACAATTAGCATTCAGTAGAAAAGAGCTCGAAGAAGAAAGAAGTATGCTTAAACAAGTGAAGATTTGATGTAGCAGAGCACACAAAGAGCAACATCAAAATATGGTTGTTTAGGATCCAGTATGAATTGAGAAAGAATCCTTACAACATAATAGATGTCGGGTCTAGTAATTGTAAGATGAAGCAAATATCCAACAAGACGCTGATATTGTGAGGGATTATTAAGCGGAGCACCATTATCAGAAGAGAGATTATGTTGTTGCTCCATAGGAAAATTACAAGGATGAGCACCAAGCATGCCTGCATTAGTTAAAATGTCTAGAGCATATTTATGTTGATTGAGAACAAGATCGTTAGATGTTTATGCCACTTCAATGCCAAGGAAGTACTTCAAAAGACCAAAGTCCTTAATAGAAAAGGTGGTGCAAAGATAAAGTTTCAAGGCAGCAATATAAGCAGGATCATTGCCAGTGATAATGATATCATCCACATAAATTAGAATAGCCACAAAACTATCACCCTTGGAAGAAGTAAATAAAGAATTATCAGCATAAGATTGTAAAAAACCAATAGATTTAAGAGAAGTAGTGAACTTTTCAAACCAATTTTGTGATGCTTGTTTGAGACCGTAAATTGACTTGTGTAAAAGAAAAACTCATGTATCATCCTTTTAAGAATAGCCTTGAGGACATTTCATGTAGACCTCTTTGTGTAAGTCTCCTTCAAAAAAACATTATTCACATATAGTTGGCAAAGGTTCCAATGATTAATAGATGCAATGGCCAACATAACTCTCATAGTAACCAAGTTGGCAGCTAGAGCAAATGTCTCATGATAATCAAGGCCTTCAATTTGAGTGAAGCCTTTAGCAACTAAGTGTGCCTTGTAACGCTCAATGGAACCATCAGGCCTATATTTGATTTTGTATACCCACTTGGAATCTATTGCTCGTTTTCCCGTTGGTAGAGGAACAAAAGTCCAAGTTTGATTTCTTTCAAGAGCAGCAATTTTAGTCTTCATGGCTTCCCTCCATTGTTTATATTTAACAGCTTGAAAAAAGGTAGTAGGTTCTTCATGAGATGTGATGGCGACAAGATAAACTAAATGTTTAAGAGAAAAAGAAGAGTATGATATAAAGTTGGAAAGTGGATGAGAAGTACCTGAGTTATTTGAATGGAGATGGGCTTGGGTGGGATCAAGTGATGGAGGCATAATGCAAACATAATCCTATAACTAAAGTGGAGCATGGCGAGTATGGAGTGGCCAAGACAAAGGTGAACGTGAATGGGTGGATGTGGCTTGAGGGACATTATCTAAATTAATATCTGGTGACTCAAGACTTGGAGATGAGACATGAAGTGATGACTTGGTAGAATTAATGCCTTGCAATGATGAGGTGGGAGGACTACACGATGGTGGCTGAAGAATAGTAGGTGATGACTCAAGTGGTGAAGTAACATTATTAAAATCAATATAAGTTGGAGGGATTACAAGAATGGGGTTTGGTTTTGGTGTAAGTGAGTAAAGGAAAACATTTTCATAAAAAATAACATCCCTTGAGGTGAAAATTTGATTGGTAGCAATATCAAAGACTATATATCCCTTTTGAGCATGAGGATAACCCACAAAAATGTATTTGGCTACTCAAGAATAAAACTTAGTTCGAGATAAAGAGTGGTTATGAGCATAACAAAGACATCCAAAAACTTTTAGGTGATGGTAAGATAGTGATGTGCAAAATAATATTTCATGAGGAGTGCGATGAGAAAGTAAAGGTGTAGGAGTTATATTGATCAAGAAGGCTGCTATATGGATATATTCACCCTAGAATTTAATGGGTAATTGGGCTTGGAATTGCAAAGCACGAGCAACTTCAAGCAAGTGGCGATGTTTGCGTTTGACTACGCCATTTTGCTTTGGTGTATTAATACAAGAGGTCTAATGCAAAATTCCTTATGAATTAAAAAATTCTTACATTGGACCTTATGTGAATTCTTTTCCATTGTCACCACAAACTTGTCGAACACTAGAATCAAATTGTGTTTTCACCATTTTACAAAAATTGACCAAATAATTATATGCCTGCGATTTGTATTTCATCAAATAAACCCAAGTGCACCTACTACAAATCATCAACAATTGTTAAGAAATAATGGCAACCAAAATAAGAAGGAGTTAAATATAGACCCCAAATGTCACAACGAATAAGAGAAAAAATTTGATTACTTCTCTTTTGACTAATAGGAAAGGCCAATCTAGTTTGCTTAGAACGATGACATAGGTCACAATTATGCTTATTAAAAGAAGAAAAATATGGTAAACTGGTGAATTTTGATAGATGACTAATGGAAACATGACCTAACCGCTTGTGCCATAATTCCAAGGAATCACTCGACACTTGAGATGCCATAGTCTTTTGTTGAAAGTCACAATAATAGATCCCATTGCACAAATTACCCATTCCAATCAGCTTCCTCGTGGCAAGTCAATCTCTATTTAGCCATGCCTGATGATACAAGCTTGGTTTCTTCAAAAATCAAATGAGGGATTTTGGAGAGAGGTAACAAACTTGTTGATCCATAATCTCCATACTATCTCCATCCAAGTGATGATCATGGAAGAATTTTCGTCTCAAATTTTTTTAATGGAGACAATTATCATATATGGAGGAGAGCAATGCAAAATGCTCTGATACCATGAAGAAATTCTGTGTCATAATCAAAAGCTGAAGTTTATTCATTGAATGATACATATATATAGAGAAATACAATTACCTTGAACAGCAATACAAAAATCAACTGGATATGGAAATACAATCAAGAATATATATATAATATATAATTTCCTAATATAATATATACTGAATATATAGTTTCCTAATAAAACGAGCATCATAAATATCAAGATTCAAGTGAAGTTGATTACAAATCAAAATATTTCTCTGTTGGATTCAAGTCTCTGAAAGGACAGGCGTCTGCACACATTAAATAGTACATTATATTAGAAACATATGTGGGCAAAACATGATAAATTCTTATGAAAATAGTTTTTCTTTTTCGACTATAACATGCCTCTACAAGGTATATTTTATGGTTGGTCACTAAAAGGTTTTTTTTTTTTTTGTGAGGAGGTCACTAAAGTTTTTACTTAATTGCATTTCAGTCACTAAACTTCAATTTGTTTCAATTTGAGCACACAACTTTATAGTTTCTGTATGAATTATGCCTATATATTAAGAATTAAAAAAAAGATTGAATTTTGTTTTTAATGATAGTAACTGACCTGAATTTTATGAGATACTGTTGACGTCGATCCTGTAATAATGGTCATATACAGCATTTTGAGCAGGTCCGAGTACGTTGGTGTAGGGTGTTCCTTCAAAATTTCTACGAAAGCATATGTGAAAGCACCATTTATTACCTCTCCAAAGCTCTGCATCAAGGCCGCACGTACATAGCTTCATTTTTTAGAATAATTATTCATGGAGAGAATACTTATCAACTGCAGAAGCATTTAGACTGACTTTGGCAACTTTATGCAAAAGCTAAAATTATATTTCTTCGAAAATACTGAAAAATGAAGCTTTCTTCAAAGACCTTAATTTTTTTAACAACATGGCTTCTTAGTACCTTTGTAGGAATAACGACTATTTATTTTTAGTGTTACTACTTAGTAGCATAGCACCGTGATTGAACTTAGAATTTTGAGGCGCCAAGACATCAACCTAAACCAATTGATTAAGACATCATTGCCCTTTTAAGACTTTAAATTCAATAACAGATTCTTCTATAAATTAGATCTTAAAGTTTAGTCATATCTCGATATAATCATAATCACATTGGACAATAAAACTCTAAAACACAACATTAGTTAGAATTACCGAAAGTGGAGTGATCATAACAAATGAATGATACTGGTGTGGGTGGTCTTACTGTTTTATCTCCAGCTATTTCATCACCACTACAAGCACTGATGCAAATTGCCAATCCACCATTTTTGGGTTTGTTATGATAAATGAAAGTCCAGTGACAACTGAAGGGAACGTAGCCAGCTACAGGTTAGTGTATAATTAAGTGTGTTAATTCTGTCGTTTAAGTGACAAGAATCTTGAATTTTTTTAAATCTTATTTAGTTCAATTTTATTAAGGAGTTGATTTCATTTTAAAATAAATTCTGTGTAAAATTTATTTTCAAATGAATTTTGTGCTTGGTTTAAATAAATACTTTATAAAATAAATTCATTTGAAAATCCTAATAATTTTTTTAGAAGTTGATTTAATAAAAAAATAATTCCACAAATTTTTTTTTAAAAAAAATTTGAAATTAAAAATTAATTCTATGAAGTTTTCATTTTAACAAAAAAACACTTATTTGAATTTGTAAATGAATTACACTAACCCTTATGAGTTACACTACTCGAATTTCAAAATTAATGGGAGCCTGAAGACCGAGTAAAAAGTTGAAACTTACAGTTCTTCTTTAATAATGTTATAGACAAACTGAAGATCAAGAATGGTTCCAATATGTGAAGCATCAACAGTAGCATGAAGGGTGACACCTTCCGAAAGTGGCAAGACAATGGCTGAATCAATATCATAATTAAGAATCGTCTCTTGTTCCATGAAATCAACTGGACAAATAGCATGTCTAAATCCACTGGGTTTTCCGAGACCGGAGAAATAGAACACTAAGGAGTCACCCCTTTGGCAATTATCCACAAGCCATTTTAATGATGTCAGGATGTTCTTCTTCGTAGGAGGAATGCTCTCATTTTCTATAGAAATGCAACCAACTTGCAATAAGTAACAGAAGAAAGATAGATGTGGTATTAATTTAACACATTGAACTAATTAGCTTATTGGTAATACGATACCGGTGAGAATGATGATACTGTCTGGATGGTAACCATAGCTATGAATCAACAAATCTCTCATAAGATTTACATCATTTATAGCCCTTTTAAGCTCATACTTCGTATTTGCATACGTTACTCCAACAAGCACGGCACGTTCTGTGATCAGTCTATTCACTAGCCGCTTAGAAATCAAAGGAAAATACAATTAGACTGGTAGGCAATCAAATAGTCATTGCCAAGCATTTGTTTCCTTAAGCAATGATTCACCAATTCTAAGTCCGATGGCGGAATATGAAGCCAATTCTGCTATTCAACTTTCACTTACTTTATAATGAAGATAGCAAGAGCAAAGGAAAACTTACATTGTGCACTGTTTTATTTACAAAAATTTTTAAATTTATGATGACTTCTAACTGTTCCATGTTTCATAAAACACAGTTTTTTTTTTCCATTTTTATGTTATTTTCCTCTTCGATGACCGTACGGACCACCAAAAAAAAAAAAAAAACTCCCAGATTTTGACTTAGCCTTATCTTCCTCACGAAGAAGTTCGAAGCAGACGATTCTACGTACTCCATCATTGACAACACCATTCTCCCTTCGTTACAAGAACTGTTTTGATTTTGACGAGATGAATTGGAAGAAGAAAAAGAAGAAGAGCGAAGATAAAGAAGAAAGTTGCAACAGTGTTAAAGAGGATCCATTAGAGGTGATTGTTTTGATTTTTATAAGATGAAATGAAAGAGGAAGAAGAAGAAGATAATTGCATCAATGTTAGAGAGGATATATTAGAGGTGGTCCGTTATTTTTTGTTGCTTGTAATTGTTTTTTTTTTTTTTTGGTATTTCTCTTCCTTCTTTTCTTATATTTTATGCTTTGTTTACGCTTTTATAAAATAGAGATAAACAGAGGTATTCAAAATTGTTGCTAATTTTTTTTATTGTTTTCTAGTTGTCCATATATTTTATTTGTTTTAAGTTGTTTTTTTACTCTGTTTTTTATTTCTTTAAATATTACAATTTTTGAGCAAATGAGTTTTTTTTTGACGAAATTTTTTAGCAAATGAGTTAAAATTTATAAAAGTGAAATGTATGATTGTTTTTACTAAATAAATTTAATGAATATGGTTGTTTTTTTGTTGTTGTTGTTGATGGTTTTTTTACTAAATAAATAAATTCAACTAGATAACTAACTAGAAAAAAAAAAACCAACAACAAATAGACAACAACTAAAAAAACCAAAAAAATCTCATAACAACAACCTGATAACAGCCAAAAAAAAAATTAAAACAAAAACCTCACAACAACAGTAATATGACAACAACCACAAAAAAATAAAAAAAAAATAATAATAACAACAACCATAAAAGCCTAAAAATAATTTTAGTTGTGTTGTAGTTTTTTTGTTTTTGTAGTAGTTATTGTTAAGTTGTTGTCACGTTATTGTTTATTATGAGAACAACCATATTTTTGAAAACTTCCTCTACTTTTTAGTTTTTTTTTTTTTGAAAAATCACTTTTATCAAGCTATTTAAGATTCGCTTATATGCTATTTGATATTAATTTTATCTTTTTAATTAAATTTTTATTAGTTTGAACTTTTTAACTTTGTATGATGAGTTGAGAAATCAGAACTAATGTATAATGTTTGGTATATGAAATATGAAATATATAGCTAAGGACAAAATTCCCGCTATTAATTAGTATTTAATTCGTTGACTTGTGTGCAAATTATTAATTTAAGCTCAGAGAGTATATTGTAAACTTTTATATTTTAATGCTAGATTATTAGTGTTGTTCATATGCCCAATAATTAAAGTGATCAGTAGAGAAAATACTATATATTAATAATAATATATATTTAATAAATAGAATAAATTGTTCGTGCTAAATAATATCATTAATAATGAGTTATATAAAATATATGTTACATTTTAAGAGTTATTAAAAAGAATGAATACTAACATATAAATATTTTTTTAAAATTGTGCACATATTTATAATAGTTATTGTATTAGATATTATGTATGAAAAATAATATAATTACAAAATATAAAAATTCATATTGTATATGAAAGGGTAATATTATTTTATCATAACATAATTAAAATGAATATGAATCTTACACTAATTTAAGAATTTATGTATTTATTTAAATTTAATAATAAATATAATGCAGTCATTCTATTTTTATTTAAATCTATCTAGTTTTTAAATGTAAAATCTGAATTCTAAAACTATCTTCATCAATTTCGAAAATTTTTGGAAACCAAATAATAACTATTTTTATCAATACATTTCCAAAAATATTTTCCCTATATTTATAATTTTATATATAGTATAGATATTTTATATTTATTAGAGATTATGTAAAAATTATATAAATTAAACTAATAATAAGAATATTAATTTAAAATATTAATTATAATTCAGATGCAAAAAGTAGTACATTACAAGTAAGAATTTTTTTTATAACATATTTAATATGAATAAGAATTTTTTATAGCATATTTAATATGAATCTCATACTTATTTAATACACTACAAGATTCTGGCAATTTAGCGACGGAAAATTTCGTCACTAAATTAAAAAATTCCGTCGCTAAATAACATAGCGACGGTAAAATTTCCGTTGGTAAAACGCTCATCGCTAAATTTTAGCGACGGAAATTACTAATCTGTCACTAAATTTTAGCGACATAATTTTTCCGTCGCTACAGTAGTCGATTTTCCATATTATGATGTTCTTTTTGCGACGAAAAAATCCGTCGCTAAATTTTAAATCCGTCGCTAATGATCAAATTTTACTATTTAAATAAATATTAATTTTAAGAATTTATATGTAATATATATTTAATGAAAATAGATTAAAAAATTTATAATAATAAATAAAAGTAGACATTCATTTTAAAAACAAATATTACGTTAGTACATTGTTGAAAGTGAAATACAATACAAATATCCAACATAACAGTAGCAACAATAAAAAACAAATAATCTTAACACAATAAATAGTTCATCTGGTATAGTTTTTTTTTTAAAAAAAATAGTTCATTAGCTGCATAATCTAAGGAATATGATCAAGACCTGCAGATGGATCAGGGGGTGTAGAAGCTGGAGTTACAAAATTTGGATACTGGGGATTGGTGTAAGACTGTGAAAAGGAACGTAAAAATTGCTCCATCTGTTCTTTAACTTCGCGTTGTACTTGCTCTTTATACAATCGCATATCTTCATTCATTTTCTGTTGAAGTTCTTCATTTATTTTCTATTGAAGTTCCTGAACCTTTTGTCCGACCACTTCATCCACACGTTGTGTGAATTGTTCATCCGATGTACATAGGTACATACACCCACCTCCCACAATGTTTTCAACTCTGCAATTAAAGGTTGTAAGAACACATCCAACTTCCCCTTTGGATTTTTTGGCCCTGGCACAATTATAGATAAAAACATATACTCATCTTTCATGCACATCCACAGAGGCAAATTGTATGGCGTCACTATAACCGACCATGAAGAATATTGTTGTCCAGATTGACCAAATGGATTAAAGCCATCCGTGCAAAGACCAAGTCTAACATTTCGATTTTCAGCTGCAAAATCAGGATGCGTTTGATTGAAATGTTTCCAAGCTTCAGAGTCTGAACAATGACGCATAACACCATCTTCGAACACATGCTCAACATGCCACCTCATCTCTCTAGCTGTGGCATTAGATGCATACAACCTCTGCAATCGAGGAGTCAATGGAAAGTAGTACATTTTCTTAAAAGGAACATTTATTTTCTGCTTATGAGATCCTCGTCTTGGTCTCTTGAAACGAGGATGGTCACAAATCTTGCAACTTGCTAGTTCACTATCTTCACCCTAATATATCATGCAACCATTATTGCAACAATGAATCTTTTCCACTGGTAGACCCATACCCTGAACTAATTTTTTTATGTCATAGAAGCTATCAATCATCACATGCTCTGATGGTAGTAACTCTGACATCAATTGACAAATATCATCATAAGCACGTTCAGATATATGGTGTTCAGATTTAATGGTCATCAATCTTGCAACAGCTGATAACTTTGAATGATATCTATTCCCA
>CATIWM010252386.1:0-12731 GCA_949671775.1 Mallotus repandus
GCATTTCATATTACTTTAAGAGAAGACTGGAAAACTGTGGCCCATCGTCACGTGGGCAACAATTAACTGAGAGTGCCGAACGTGATCGCCAGCAAATGCAAATCTGATAGGCTATTTTGCCGACCTGTCTTCGATTTCCTCATTTTCTTTGTTTCTTTCTCCCTATCAAGTCTTTATGCACCTTAAAATTACATTTAAATATCAAAAGTTAATTCTATTTTTGATTAAAAATTATAATAAAATATCAAAAGTTAAATCATATAAATTTTAGAGACAAACTATGCATATACAAATACATTTAAATAATAAATAACATCACGTGATTTCTCAATTTAATATTATATACACATATATAATTGTTAATAAACATATTATATTAAAATTATCAGAAATACTAACTAGTATTATTATATATATATTTTTTAATTCAATAAGGGATTCAGTATGGTCAAAACTAAAAACTATGGTTAAATCCCTCCTCATACAGTAGCCGTTGAAATTCGCTTACTGTATTTACAAAAATGTAATTTTTGTATAATGTGAGATTACAATGACATAAAGTTGGCAATGGCATGAGTTTTTTTTCTCTCACTTTATTATATTATATTAATTAACTTATGTAATTTGATATATTTAAAAGTATTAATGATAATTATGTATTTTAATTTTATTGTAAAAAAGTATAAGAATGTATAATGACAAAGTATTTCTTTTTGTATTTTCTCTTGTACCTAATTAAGATATTTTCTTTTTCTTTAAATATGTGTTAAATATGTTGTATTTTTATTTTTTATTTTTAATGAAGAATTTCATTTTTATGTTTTTATTTTTATATGTTGTTTAAAATTTTAATTTTTAGAATCCTAACCTTTAACACTTCTGGCCTGTTTGACTAAATTGTTGCCGATAGTTGATAGCTGTAGCCGATTGTTGCTAGCTAATAGCTGATAACTGTTGTTAATGGCTGATAGCTGATTGATAAAATATGTTTGGTAAAATTATATTAGTTGTTGCTAATAGTATATTTAATTATAGATATAGACATTAGTTAATTTATATACCAATAATCATATTTTATATTTTTTCTAAATAATAAATTCTATATTTATGTGTGTTTTATTAATATAAATGTTAACAATAATATACACGATGTAAAAATAAATATTATTTATACTTATAATTATAAATATTAAGGTAATTTTATTTTTATTAAATTTTTGCACTAAATTTTAAATAAAATACTAATATGTGTTGTTATTATTATTAGTATTAGAATTGATGAGTTTTGAACATTTTTATTAATATAATTTTTAATATTTTTATTTATGTAAATGTTTTTAATTTTTAATAATTTTTATTAAATTAAGGTTAATTAATTAAAGTTAAGAAGGATAAGATATTAAATTTATTTTAACAATGGTAGTTGTTAATAAAAAAGCTCCAAATTGGAAATGATTTAAATTAGAGTTGTTTAGTATTCTACCAATTACAAGTTAATAATTTAAAAAATTGACCAAATACCATTATCTTAATTGTTGGAAAGTGAACAATTCATAATTCCTCCTAACAGCTAATCTAAATACTTCCTTCGTAAATTTTTCTTAATTCCTAGAGATTAGATGATATATTCTACTTATAAATTTTATATTCATGAGGAAGCCTAAATTGTTTTTCTTTTTTGAAAAACTGAAAAGTGTATTTTATTAATAAATACAAATAAAATATTATTTAAAAAAGGATATGAAGTTGGAGTCCCACCAAGTGTAAAAATTTCAATTTTTCATACTAAAAAAGAAATAAAATATTTATTCTTATCTTACTTTATAAAATTTCTTTACAATTTGATAAAAATAAAAAATTTCCTATTGAAATAAAAAATAAAAAACAAATAATAAAATTTTATTCTAAATTTCAAAAGATTCACCTGCAGTCGTATTAATGATTAACAATTTTAAAATTTAGTTTACTTCTCAAATTAATATTCATATTTTTAAATGATTATTTTTAAAAATTTGTTATGTTTTCACAACTAATTAAAATATTTAAAATTTAAAAAGTAAAAATATCTAGAATTATTAACCATTTGAACTAAAAATAGTTATCTATTGTTCAATTGTTTTTTCATTTTATAGAAATATATTTAGTTTTTTAGTTTTTGTCAACTTATGTATTACTTATGATGCATATGAGAATTAAAATTATTTTATTATCTTTTTTTTTTGAAGAGATTTTATTATCTTTTAGATATTAGAATTTTAAAAATATATCTATCAAATCTATTTTATATGTCTGATAAATTTTTGAAATGTTTTTTTTTATAATTTTTGGAATTTCTTTATAAGCTTGTTAAATTAAAATTGGAATGACATGATTTTCATAATGATTGGAAATATATGTTTTCCCTGTCCGATTAAATTTAAAATTTTATAGTTAGTCAATTGAAAAAATGTAAACATTAAAAATATTTAAAAATTAAAGAATATTAAATTTTTACAAAAATTATACGAATAACTTTTTTTAAAATATAAATATTTTAAATTTAATCCATTTTGGCAATCAATCATATAATACAATATATAATTTTCTCTTTATTATTAACAATGAAAAAAATTATATAAAATTTATAATTATATCTTTATTGTATTAGAACTTTCTTATATATATAAAATTTGATCATAAAGCTTTTAAAAATTATAAACCTACACAATAAACTCTTAAAAAATTTTAAAAAAAGTTAAAAAACATTATACAAATTTAAAAATTTAAAAATTTTGCAATTAAATTATATATTATCAATTTTATTTGTTAGTCTAAAACTGTTTACTAGTTAATTGTTAAAATTAAAATTTTTTAATTCATAGAATTAAATTGTAAAAATATTTTAGAAAAGATTTACTATAGTCTAATTTTCTTTTTGAAAAAAATTCAATTAAAGTCAAAAAAAGAGGAATACAAAATGAGGGCAAAACCTGGGGATGGGGTGGAATTTGTACTTTTGCCTAGAAATAAATAAATAAATACACAGTACAGAGTGTAGAGAGTAAGCATAAGCAAGCAGCTCAGCTTTATATTTATCATTATCAGTAGCATCACAACTCAGAACTCAAAGCATAAAATTGGGTTTCCATCTTTTAGCTTACTTTGGCCTCCCAAAGGTAAAATCTTTCCTTTTTCTTCTCTGAGTGTTTTTCCGTTATCGAATCTCTCCTCTTCTTCTTCGTTTCTTTTTTTTTTTTTTTGAAAAAATTTGAAATTTTTGTTTGGCTGCATAGAAAATGAACTAATCCACTTGGAAATTCCATGTTCTGCTTTCTGCATTTTTTTTTAGCAAATTGAAACTTGAAAAGTGGCACAGCAATATCTGTTTTGTTTTTCTTTGAGAATAAAATGGAGGATTATTTGTTACCACATTGTTCTTGTTTTTGAAAGTGTAGAGAAGAGTTTATATGTGTGTATTTTTGCATTTGCATGCTATCGTAATCACCAAATAGTGTCTTATGTTTAGATTCAGTTGGATCTGATTGCTTTTTGTTTATTTTCTTTGATTATGTGTTGCAATCGCCATAGTTTGATCTGATCTGTACTAGTGGTTGTTTGGCTGGTTTTATGCGGTTGATTTCCTTTTCCTTTGATCTTTTTGCTTTCTTGCATGTTTCAACTGATAGGGTTAGGACTTAGGAGAATGTGAAGAAATTGAAGTTTATGTCATTTTCTCGTGTCTGTTTGTGCCTTTGAATGAATGAAAACCATATTTTTGACCAACAACGTACTTATTTGTAAGGCTACGATACGTTTGCTTTTGTTCTTTTATGCTTTTGTTCTTTTATTTTCACTTA
The DNA here is from genome assembly GCA_949671775.1 of Mallotus repandus. NCBI lineage: Eukaryota > Viridiplantae > Streptophyta > Magnoliopsida > Malpighiales > Euphorbiaceae > Mallotus > Mallotus repandus. The sequence continues at coordinate 3,837 of CATIWM010252386.1, forward strand.
AACATCTAAGTTCAATGCTCTCTCTCTCTCTCTCTTTGTTGGTCTACTACATTATCAAATGGTCGTTGAAAATTGTGCATTTGTGCAGGGAGCATTGGCATACGTTTAACCCCTTTGTAGTTTGTACTCATTCAAATTTGCTTTATTTGTTATTCATTTATTTTAGCCGCTACCTGTGCTGTGCATGACATTCATTGCTGTAGCTATCGGTCAATAATGGACATGCAAGAACATGTAGCTTTCCATTCATTGGTATGTCAAAGGAGAAAGGCATATGCTTTGTATTTGTTGCTTTAGTACTCCATTGAACATCGATTAATAGTTGCCCCTCTGCTGCCTTGAACTTCAGCAACTATTCAGATCTCAGTGTAGTTTAGTTTTACTCTTTGTCTCATCGTGAACAGTGTAGTGGTGTCCATAGATGAACGGAAGAGACTTCACTATTCAAACCAAGTGCGTATTTTGCACATGCCAGCATGTTTGATGCTGTTTACTAATAATTTTCATTGCATTAACCGAATGGGGGCGATCTGATTGTTTCAGATTTGCTTATTTGTCCTCTGAATCTAAACCATTTTCTTTATCTTTACTAAAACTAATTCACTTTTAATTTTACAATTGTTATCCTTGATGAGTTCCCTTTTTGTCAATATTGGAAGTTTTGAACTCTGAGTATTGAATTTTAACAATTTGTCACCATCTTTACAGTAAGAGGCATTATAACTAAAACACAATGTCAGATCTTGAGGCCCCCTTGCGTCCAAAAAGGAAAAAGGTGTTGGTGGATTATTTTGTTCAGTTCCGATGGATTTTGGTTATTTTTGTTGTCTTGCCAATCTCCCTTACAATGTACTTCCTCACTTATCTTGGGGATGTCAAATCCGCAATGAAGTCCTACAAGCAACGCCAGAAGGAGCATGATGAAAATGTTCAGAAAGTTGTGAAACGGCTCAAGCAAAGGAACCCATCAAAAGATGGTCTTGTATGCACAGCACGTAAGCCTTGGATTGCTGTTGGAATGAGGAATGTTGATTATAAGCGGGCCCGGCACTTTGAAGTTGATTTATCAGCCTTCCGTCATATACTTGACATCGACAAAGACAGAATGATTGCTAAAGTTGAGCCCCTTGTTAACATGGGGCAGATCACTAGGGCCTCAGTCCCAATGAATCTTGCCCTTGCAGTGGTTGCTGAGCTTGATGACCTTACTGTTGGTGGTCTCATCAATGGTTATGGGATTGAAGGAAGCTCACATATATATGGCTTGTTCTCTGACACAGTCGTTGCTTATGAGATTGTTCTAGCAGATGGTCAAGTTGTTAGAGCTACGAAGGACAATGAATATTCTGATCTTTTCTATGCCATCCCTTGGTCTCAAGGAACACTTGGGCTTCTTGTCTCTGCTGAGGTCAAGCTTATACCCATTAAAGAGTACATGAAGCTTACTTACAAACCTGCTGTTGGCAATCTAAAAGATCTTGCACAGGCATATATGGACTGTTTTGCACCCAGAGATCTTGACCAGGATAACCCAGATAAGGTTCCAGACTTTGTAGAGGGCATGCTTTATTCCCCTACCGAAGGTGTGATGATGACTGGGAGATATGCCTCAAAAGAAGAAGCCAAGAAGAAGGGAAATGTGATTAACAGTGTTGGCTGGTGGTTTAAACCTTGGTTCTACCAGCATGCACAAACAGCCTTAAAGAGGGGAGAGTTTGTGGAGTACATCCCTACCAGAGAATATTATCACAGGCACACAAGGTGTTTATACTGGGAGGGAAAGCTTATTCTTCCATTTGCAGATCAATGGTGGTTTAGGTTTTTCTTGGGGTGGTTGATGCCTCCTAAGGTTTCGTTGCTCAAGGCTACCCAAGGTGAAGCAATCAGAAACTACTACCACGAGATGCATGTCATTCAAGATATGCTTGTTCCTCTTTACAAGGTTGGAGATGCCTTAGAGTGGGTCCACCGTGAGATGGAGGTAAGCTTGTTATGTTTTACTGTAATCTTTGTTCATATTTAAATGTCTGTAAATGTAAATCGAAAACTAAGAGGGTGATCTCAACATGACTATTAATACCAGCTTCACCATTATGCACATTTAGTTGCTAGTCTTGCATACACATTTGATGAGTTTGCAGACTACATGATGATATAGTGACATTTCCATGGGTATAATGGTCAAAAGGTTAACAGTATGATTGTTTTTATTTCTAGGTATACCCCCTTTGGTTGTGTCCACACAGACTGTTCAAGCTGCCTGTGAAAACTATGGTGTATCCTGAGCCAGGATTTGAGTATCAGCGCAGACAAGGAGACAGTCCATATGCTCAAATGTACACAGATGTTGGGGTGTATTATTCACCTGGACCAGTGTTGAGAGGCGAGGTGTTTGATGGTGGCGAGGCAGTTCGTCAAATGGAGAGTTGGTTGATTGAGAACCATGGTTTCCAGCCACAGTATGCTGTTTCTGAGTTGAACGAGAAGAATTTCTGGAGAATGTTTGATGCTGGGTTGTATGAGCAGTGCAGGAGGAAATATGGAGCTGTTGGAACCTTCATGAGTGTCTACTACAAGTCCAAGAAAGGAAGGAAGACGGAGAAGGAGGTGCAAGAAGCTGAGCAAGCCCACCTTGAAACTGCTTATGCAGAAGTAGATCAACCTGTTGACTGATTATGAAGTAGGCTTGGAATGGATCTCTCTACCTTTGCTGTTTCTTTTTTTGCATTTGATGACACTCTGCCAGTGAGCTTCTTCATTTGTATTTGTCGTAGCGTGATGCTTTAGTTGCTGCTCTGCTTAATTTGTTGTTTTTGGGTGCTTCACGGATTAGATGAGATTTTGGATGATTCATGTGACGGCTTGTTTTCCTAATGTCTTAGGCAATTTCAGGCATGACACGTTAAAAGCGGTCTTTTAATTAATTGTTATGTTTTTCTTCTGTTGCTATTAAATTGCTTTTTTAGGGCTATTGACCAGCAAGACTCTAAGTACTTGTGCTCTAGCCATTAAGCTGCATTCCTGCTAGTTGAGTTGATGTTCATTGGCAAGAAATGTAGTTAAATCCTCGGCTGTTCATAAGGTTAAATATAACTAATAGGCTCATTACTTTAGGGGAAAAAAGGGTTATATATCCACGACTTATAGGAAAAGAAATTCAAATCTTTTCGTGCATTTACATTTTTAATTAATTTTTTTAATATTTGCAATTCAAATTTTATATTTTAGATATCATTTTATTCAACCTCAATAATTTTCTATCCAATGTTTTTTATTTATTATTTTAGTATCATTACTATAATATTTTGTATTTGAAATGGCATGCATTTAAGTCTCAAATAATTTTTGTTTTGAGTGAAAAAAGAACTATGGGTGTGTTTGTTTGATAAAAATTAAGGGTGAGAATCGGAATTGGAACGGACGATTTCGATTTCTAGTGTTTGTTTGGCTAAAATTAACAAGGAAATGAGAATGTGATTCCCTCATCAAAATCATCATTCCTTTTTTTTTCTTTTTTTAAGGAATGACTTTTGATTCTCTTAAAAATCAAGTTAAATAAATTATAAATTGGTCAAATATTTAAATATTAACATTTATTTTTTAAAATTTATAAATAAAATATATAAATTAATAAAAATATGCATTAAATATTTGAATAAAAATATTTATCGAAAGTAAATGATTTTTATAATTTTTTGAAAATAATAATAATAATATTTTTATAAAAATATTTTATAACACATAATTATAATTATAATATATAAAAATAATTATAATGTTAATTTTTTATATATTAAAAATAATTAGAAAATATTTTTTCATCAAAGAAATTTTAGTTGTTAAATGATATTTGATTTTCATTCCCATTACCATTCCCTAGTGAAACCAAATATTTTCTTCAAATTTTCATTCCCTCTCTTTTCGATTCTGATTCCGGAATACGAACCAAACGCCCCTAACGTTTTTAAATGTTTAATCTATGAGTAAAGGCTTCAGCAATGCCCGGTTGGATCAATATATAAATTGTAGGCCATTAGTTCCTCCCAAAGTAAAACCTCATATGGCGAGCTTGTCATGATTGTCTTCCCCCAATGGTAGCCCTTAAACAAAGACGAGTCCATGTTGACTTCAAATGTCTAATGTGTTGGTAAGATGCTGAGATTGTAACTCATGCTTTCTTGGAGTGCCTTTTAGCTAAAAGTAGCTGGTAAGCTTCGGGGCTTGGTCATGTTAATACAAATGGTGAGACGTTTGTAGATTGGTTTGATAAAGTTTTGTCACCCCGCTGTAGTGAGCAAACTGAGTTAGCAGCCGTCTTGATGTGGAAAATTTGGCACAGTCAAAATAACAAGGTCTGAAATAATAAAGCAGAAAATGCTTTTAAAATTGCTCAACAATTTCAAATGTCTTTGATTCAATAGAGATCAGATCAACTGGTATCTTTACAGTCCAAGAATGGGCTAGCTTGTCAATCTATATCGAAATGGTTGAAGCCGGTCACTAGTATGTTGAAGTGTAATATCGATGCCTCAATTATTTCTAGGGAGAAGAAGGTAGGTATTGGCTGTGTCTTGAGAAACTCTTCAGGTGATTTCATTGTGGCTAGACAAAATGTCTTAATGGGCATAGAAGATCCATCTTTGGTAGAAGTATTGGCAATACGTGAGGCTCTGAGTTGGGTAAAAGCACTTAATTTGTGCAATGTTGTATTTGAGTCTGATGTTTTAATTGTAGTAAAAGCTGTAAATGAATCCTACAAGGATTTATCTTATTTTAGTCAAATGATAGATGATTGTAAGGCCTTTCTTCATAAAGGTCAACCGTTTTCAATTTGTCATGTTCATAAATCAGTGAATAATGTTGCAAATTCACTTGCAACAGCAGCAAATTCTTTGTCTGGTCTGCAAGTGTGAGTTGATGTAGCCCTGCATTTTATAGCTGCTATTCCATCCTCTGATTTGCAATAAATTTACATATTTTATTAAAAAAAAAGAAAGCACTATGTTGGCAAAAGTGAGGCTGATGCATATTTTGAAGCCAGTCAGACCATGGGTTGCATTCTAGAATCTTCTCCTCCCGTACCAACAATTCAAACTTTAATTTGGTTCGGAATGAAGGATTGATTTTGAACTATATAATTTCCTGAATAATTTAGTAGATGTGGGTGTTTTTCGAAGTCCTCCATAGGTGCATTTCCAATACTCTCTTCGATTATTTCTATATAAAAAAAAGTGCAGAAAAAAATGTCTCATCGATGTACTAAGTCAAACAAACTTCTGAAAAGATCTCACACATATAATGCAAACGTAATACTACTTCCATAAAAGAAGAATTTAATCCGCACTTAAAAATAATGTAAACTAAATATATAAACAATCATAAATTAATTTAGATATATATTTTTTGGGTTTATTGCACTGTTGATACCATAATTTTGTCCCATGTTTCAAAATAGTACCAGATTTTTAATTTTTCTTTTCAATCACTAAAGTTCTATTTTTTTTTCAAAGTAGCCCAAGTGGCAAAATGTGTGGATATCCAGTTTGAGGAGACCATATATCGAACCCCCCACTCCTCTATCTCCTCCTCTTGTGGTGTTGCGAATTAACCACTTGATCTATGAAAAAAAAACATATCCGATCAAATTTATCATACGTGGTAGCCAGAATAAATATATTTTTAGCATATTTGCCATGTAAGTATCCCATTAAACAATCTAATAATCTTGTTGGCCCCATAAAAAAAAATTCGCTTATGGACCCGAAAATTTTTTTTTAGCGAATTTTATTTTACAGAGCCCACAAAATGATTAGACTGATTAATGTGATGCTTACGTGGCGAATATACTAAAAATATACTTATTATAGCTGTCATGTATGCTAAATTTGATCAGATATGTTCGATGTACTTTAACCTGTAACAAAAATAGAATTTTAGTAACTGAAAAGAAAAAAATTAAAAATATGGTAATATTTTAAAACATGTGGCAAAATTATCGTACCATTTGTACAATAAATCCATATTCTTTTCTAAAAGAAACAAATAAACTAAATAATAAAATAAAAATGCAAATTACACTTAAAAACTAAGAAAATAAAATAAATATGAAAAAAGTAAAGAAACTATCGTTGGTGGTAGCTAAGAAATAAATTAGGAAAAAAAAAAAAACAAATTGCTGTTTTTGGTAAGGATAAAGGGAGAAATGAAAGAATATAAAATATCATTCTTCAAGTTAAAATTTATTTTCTCGTCTTCGTATAAAAATAAAAAGGAATACAATTTTATCTCAATCTTTAAATTTTAACAAAAATGTCTTGATTTAGAGGGTAATTTTACACCAATAAAATTAAATAAAAATGAGGAAAAAGATCCATCTGGGCTCTTACTGTTCATGCCATAGTTCAACTGGACCCCAAAAATTTGTTTTGGTCCAAACGACATCCTAATGTTACAAATCTTAGATCAACTAACAATTTTTTAAAATAATAGAGTATTTCCGTTTCACCAACGTTATAATTGGGCGGTAAATGTAAAGATTTGCATTAAATGCTTCAACTACCTCTTCCTTCTAGGCTAAGCATGGCAGAGAGAGTGAATATCAAAGCCATATGATAGCAACAAAGTAGAACCCTAAGTTAGAAGCTTTTGTCAAAGGGAAGCTCATTGTTTAGAAAAATTTCTTAATACACTGAAAGGGGGACCAAAGCATTGAACCAGCGCGATAGAGAGAAGTAGTTGTGGGGACCAAAATCGTAGCTCTATAAACAAAGGTATATTAATGTTAACATGTGGGGAAGTTTTTCAATGGGTGTTGTTTTCTTATTAATGGAAAACAACATATTCTTTCATGTTTTGGGTAAGTGGGCTGTTGTTGCATGTAAATAGGAGACAAAAAATTTCTTAAACTTTTATAAAGAAATAGATTCCAGAGGCAAAAAAAGCATTATTTAAACTTGTTTTGTTGTGGCCTGCATGCGGGGAAGGTTGATATGAGTGGTGAATCATTTTAGGTCTGCATGCATTAGTGTTATTTAGATTGAAGGACTGTGACTTATAAATGTCATTTGATAATGCAGGATGGACAGAACAGTGAACATATATTTTCATTATGGAGAATAGTAGGTTTTGAATCCAAGCGTGGAATATGTTGGAGGTGATATTAATGTTGTGCCTAATTTTGACCCTGATTATATGTGCTATGAAGACATTAAGTATAGGTATAAAAACGAGTTAGGTTTTTTGAATGTTAAAAATATTTTCGTTCTTGAACCTGGTAAAGATTTAGAGAGTGGTTTGTATTTGGTTAATGATGACGATTCCATTAGAAGAACACTATACTATATTAGCAAATACACATGGGTTAGGGAAATAGACTTCTATGCACAATGTGAAATAGATGAGCCTTTATTTTCTCCTGTTGTTGTTCCATTACCTGTACCTGAAATTGAAAGACAAACTAATGAAGATGCAGATGTAGGGGAGGGTTAGCTTCTTACACAATGTAGCATGGTACATAATGGGGATGGAAACACAGAACACACAACTTATGTTAACCCTAATGGCTATGTTACTGAAGATAAACCTAATGAAGACAATGAATATGATAATGCATCAGATTCAGATAGGGAGGATGAATAGGGTAATGAGGGACAAAATGTTCCTGACATGAACAGTGAGAGAGTTAGCTATGATGAGAATGATGGCCTTCCTAATTTCTTCTTAGGAATGACATTTGGGGATGAAAAAGAGGCTATTGAAGCCATATCTAGGTATACAGTGGCCAGGGGGTCATATTGAAGTTGAACCCTAATGAGAAACTCAGAATTATAGCTAAGTGTAAGAATGATAGTAATTGTCCTTTTGTGCTGTTTGTTTCATAAGGTGGGAGAAATCCAGGACTTGTAGTTAAAACATATAAACATGAACACATATGTTATAGGAACTTCAAAATACCTCAAGCCTCTACTGAATACTTAGCAAAGTATTTCAAGTGGAAAAAATATATAGGAATCCTGCCTATAGGATTGCTGATATGAAAATAGATTGTGAGCTCCAACTTAAGCTGCATATTTGTTTATCTAAGCTTAAAAGAGAAAAGAATATTTTGTTAAGAGAAATGGATGGTTCTTTCAAAGTGGAATTTGGTTACTTAGAAGCATATGCTGCTGCCCTTAAAAGAAGCAATTCAGGTACGAAAGCTGAGATTGAATTATGTAAGAATGCTCTTCAGGAGGGTAGAAGAGTTTTTAGAATAATGTTTATTTATTTTGATGCATGCAAAAAGGGTTGGAGGGCAGGATTTAGACCACTAATTGGACTAGATGGCTGCTTCCTTAAAGGGATTTACAAGGGACAATTGCTTGCAGCTATAGGTGTAGATGGTGAGGGGCTGGGCCATCATTGAAAAAGAAAACACAGGGAATTGGAGATGGTTCCAAGCATGGCTAGCACAATATCTTGAGTTGGGTGATGGGTTAACATTGACCCTTATTTCAGACATGCAAAAGGTATGCCCACACTATCTTTGTTGTTTTAATTTTGATTTAATTTTTTTGCTACCTGAAGCGAGTAGAATTGTATACCCTAGTCTCTAGGACTTAGATAGAGCAAGTAGGGTGTCGAACACTGGGAATGTTGTATTTTATATTAACCAAATAGATAATAAAATGGATAGGCAATATATTAATAATAGAAATTGTTGAATTATTCTAACTATTCTAATTAACTACTAATACACTAATTAATCTAATTATTCTAAATATCGAAGTAAAGATGGTTTATTAGAACTACAATTATGAATTAATCAATGAATCATAACAAAGAATGAATACATGCAATGATTGGAGAATATGGCCTAAAATCCTTAAGTGCAACCGTCGTTGATCAAATAAGGGC
>CATIWM010252513.1:0-20648 GCA_949671775.1 Mallotus repandus
TTAAAAATTTCCTTAGATTTAAACATTTAAAAAATTTAGAATCAAGTGATATAAATATGAAAAATTCATCAATTTTATTCATAATTTAATTTAATAGTTCAATAATAAAATTTTATTCATCAATTTAATTTTAATAATTGACTAACCAAAAATATTTACATTAATGATTAAAATTGATAAAATATTTTTTGAAATATATATCGCTTAATTTAAAAGCTTTAAAAATCTTTGGATTTATAAAAACTTTTAAGAAAATTTTAAATAATTTTTTAAGAAAAAGATAATTTTTTAAAAAAAATAAGAAATCAGTATGTAGGCTTAATTTTTTTTTAATTTATAATTAGGTGATATATATTTTTCTGAAAATTTTATTAATTTATTAATCTAAATAATTTTTCATTAGTTAACTATTAAAATTAAAATTTTATTTGATTTATAGGACTTAATTGTAAAAATATTTTAAGATAAGGTCTAATATGATCTAATTTTAGAACAAAAAAATTCTATTAGGATCAAAAAATTTTAAGGTTTACGTTGAGGGTCCAATTTGACCCTTTGGCTACGAGAATTAGTGTAGTGTTAGAGTGCATCATATTTTTTTTGACGATTGATTTTGAAATGCAGTTTGGATCTTCTTCATAGATGTTGATATTGAATCAACAAACAAGAAAAGTCGATGTCGAAAGATTAGCGATTAGCTGATGATATAAAAGTATTTCTCAGAGTCACAGGTAAATTTCATTATATTCTTCTGTATAGTAGAAGTAAGTATGGTAGGTTAGGGTTTTAGAATCGTATGTGTTTCTAGTTTGAACTTTAATTACAATTTGATGTTTTCTTTAAATCCTCTACTTAAAAATATCTCTCTCTCTCTCTCTTTTGTGGAATAAATCATTGTTGAATTGAATTCCTGCAAAATCATGTCATTTTCTTTATCATGATGATTTCATTTCTTTTTGAGTTATGTAGAATTCTACTGAATTGAATTCTGCCTTGTGTTGGAATATGGATCATGTGCTAATATTTTGATTCAATCCAGTTCTTGCAAAATCATGTCTATTTTGGCATCATTTTGTTTCTCTTTAAACGATGCGTCATGTGTTTTGAATTGAACCAACTGATTCTAAGCAACCACCAGCTTTCGAGAAACAAACACATTTAAAGTATTATTGCATTCCATATTGTTCCAACTTTCAGTGTTCCCCATGTGTATTTCTGTTGATCAGTACTTTTTGTTTTCTCATTGCATGAAATTCTTTCCTCTTCTGTGAATATATAGAGTTTTAAGATGGCAAGCCGAGTTACGCGGTCAAGGCAACACTTGAGTCAGCAGCCAGAACTACAAACACGGGCTAGGTGGACGACTGGCCTTACAAAGATATTTGCAGACTTGATGGTTCATCAGGTTCATCAAGGGAATAAACTAAGCAACAATTCATTTAGCAAGAAAGCATGGAAGATAATGTGTGATGACTTCTATCAAAAGACGGGCTTGAAATGGGATAAAGAACAGCTGAAGAACAGGTATTTAATCATGAGGAAGCAGCACACTATTGTGAAGTCACTTCTCAATCAAAGTGAATTCCGATTGGATGAATCTACAGGAAACATTTTGGCCAGCAACGAGGCATGGGGTCGATATATTAAGGTATGCTCCTTCTGTTATTGTGATTGTTTGCAAACAAATAAATCACCTTCCTAATGTGGAGAGGAATGAGATATTTATGTTTACTCTAAAATGTTTTTCTATATGGAACTAATGGAAGAGTATGCTAGGAAGGAATCTTAGCATTAAATATATCCTCGGAATGCCATACAATGGCTTATAAAGAAAATTGTAGTTCCTTGATAGCCAATAATGTTTAACCATTGATAGGGTTGGAGTTCCTCCAAAGGGTGGGCAGCAGGCTGATCTATGTTTCTTTAATTGTTCATCTCCAACACTTTGTTGAACATTCGCATATAGGGACATCCTGATGCTGAATCTATAAGAGGCAATGGCTGCCCAATCTACAAACAACTTGGCGTGATATTCTCAGAGCCATTAACTAATGGGAAACATTTCCAATCAGTTGAACAAGAGGAAGAGCTTCCTTCATCAGCTTCCTTTAAGGATCCTTTGCATGGTATCCCAGAGGAAGAGTTGTCCCCCTCAATTCCCTTTAAGGAGCCTCTCACTACTATCCAAGAGGAAGAGTCCTCTTCAGAATCTGAGGATGAGGATGATGTTGCGGACGATCAGGAGATATTTCAACTTTTACCTGCCACCCATGCCACTACCCCTGTTATGCATAGTATGACTACTGCTATGGACAGTTCAGCTGCTGCTATTCGCAAAAGAGGTCGCAAGGGGATTGATGATTCTATTGCTAGAGCTATATCGCACATGGCAGCTGCATCAAGGCTGAGGACAGCTGTCATAAGGAAGATTAGTGAGAGATTTAGTGTAGCTGATTGCATTAAGGAATTGGACACAATGCAAGATGTGGAAGAAGGATTATATTTTGCTGCTCTAGATCTGTTTGATAATCCAAATGCAAGGGAGATCTTCTTGTCTCTTAAAGGTGATAAACGCATGATTTGGTTGCAAGGCAAGTGTAAGTCTCATTCAATATCATAGTATTAAAAGAGTAATTATCCTCAGTTTGCAGTCATATGCTTCACAGCAGGACCAGCTTGCATTTTAACATGTGTACGGCTCAGTTTTGTTTTGGAAAAGAGCAAATGTCATGGTGCATGATTGGTAAACTAGCTTCAGGCTGGAAAAGATATTTATAGATGGATATTCGTCTTAGCTAAAACTTGCAGTTCCATAATCCAAGATATAGTAATAGCGTTTGGCAAAAGAAAATTTGTATGTATTTTGTACAACTACTAGAGAAATTATTTTAGTACATCTTTTTTTAACCTCATTAAAGGTTAATTTTATTTTAGATATCGCTTTAGCTTCATTCGACATTGACTTGTAAAGAAGTCGATTAACTTCATATGCGGTATGCTATGCAACCAAGATTGGATGCCAACTATCGAGATAGGATTTGCATGATACGGAAAAATCCCAGTTTGGATCATGGTTTAAAGAAAAAAATCCCAATTTGCTTGCTGCAATTGAACATTTTAGGCCATTAAATAATTGATAATCATGTTGCGATTATTCTTGTCTGTGCAGTCATTGTATGCATGATACTTCCAGTGTATTTGTTTGGCTCTAAGAGCATCATCTTTGCGAGCAAAACAAGTTTAGAAGGTGAAGTTAACCTGAATGGTACATGATTGTGCTTCAAGTTCGAATTTACGTTGGATGCAACAGAAATTCAGAGCCAAAAATTGTTTTGTTGCTATTATAACAGTTTATTATTATTGTATTCTATCACAGGCCAGCAGCCAGCTACACAACAGGTATAAGATTTCATTTACGGTTAATGGATTTTCATTTTTCTTTCACCCATCAAAACTAGAGGCAAAAGTGGGCAACTTTCTTTACTTGACCATAAACCAAAATCATCCACATTCAATAGAAACTAAAAGTCTCCAACAAAAACAGTAACTTTATACTGAAAAAACAGAAAAATGTCAAAACCTTTCACAACTTTTCTGTGACGGAATAACACCGGTATAAAACCCCAATGCAAAACTTCCAGCTCTATGGCACACCAAGATCTCCACCACAAACTGTACTAATAGAGCATCACCTCCATCCCGTTGGGCATTGCTGCTGCCCTGCATAATTTTTCCAACCAATAGAACCGAAGGAGGTTAACCCTGCAACACTTCTCGAGGTTCCAAATCCAGCAATGGAAAGAAATGCCTACCTATATACAGAAAACTAATAATCTCTTTTGTCTTAAATCTAGATTTCTTCTTAGGGCATTATCCTCTTCACCTCATTTTCTGGATCATTACTTTTTGCTTGGTTATATACGGACTCAAATGCTTGCATACATACACTTGAAAATCCCACTATTGCCTGAAAGACATGCGGAAATCCCATCTGCAGATTGTTTATTGTCATTGCTCTTGTTATGCTCACTGATTTTTCATGTTTAGATTTTTCCTCCTCTGCCTTAGCTCTTAAGATCTCAACCTTAGCACGCTTCTCGCTCACTGGATCCTTGCTTCTTGTGTTCCCAGAAGTATCCGGCATTGAGTATGGACCATACTTAGTCTCCAATGATCTAAGCTCAGATATCCTCTTCTCAAATTCCTTGAAAGCTGATTCTGTTTTCTTCTTTTGCTTGTGCTCTTCTGCTTGTTGAACTACTATGGCATGGATAACTGTTAGGAAGCTCTTAATTCCTTCAGATGCCACTTTGTCTGGGATCCGATCAACTGCATGATGCCACTCTTCACAAAGAGAGTAAATCTGAGATTCCTCGTTGGTTCTTGAAAGTGGGTTTTTGCTGAACTGGAAAAGACTAAGCCGGAGCCAACCTGTGAGGGACTGGATGTAATCCCGTTGTGCCTTGACTAAGTTGCAGAATGACTGGTGCCATTGCTGGACTTCAAGTTCAAGCTGGAGAGTGGATTGCCTGTGAATTTCAGATGTCGGCTCAATTGATGGGACGGTGTTGAGGTATTTGAGCTGCTGAACTATGTGAGTTTGGACCTGGTGTGCCTCGTACATGCTTCTCCACATGCACATTAATCTGCAAACCAATAGAAGATAATGCATAAAAAAATAATTAAAATTAAAGAATCAAAAGATGCAAATAGTTAGTTCCTTACAACCTAAAAAAACCTGTATGTCCTTAGTTACCAGAGAAAATACAAGATTTGCAGCGCACAAAGGCATTAAAATGCAAAATAATATAAGCTTGGTACACTCTTAAATTGCACCATTTATCTGGTGACCCCACCAACGGAAATATATAGTACAGTAAATGCACAAGATTGTCTCCTTCGAGAGGACACATGGGTCAACAAAGTATAAGCACGCACATAAAGAAAAGATCAAAAAGATTCACTGGACTAGACTTAAGTCTGTAATAGCCTCCAAATTATAGTACATGACATGGTTAGTTCAGTAGCATAATATCCTCAGAACAAAAGCGCCAACAAACAACTGAGTTAAATACAAGCCTGTAAAAAGCAGTCAAAAGTAATCTTCTCTACAGGAACATATACAATTAAATCTTCAGGTCCCAAAAATATCCAAAGTTGACTTCTTTTTTTCTCCTTTAATTTTATACAGATTTTTTTGGCTCGGGTAGACACTCGGACAGCCGGATTTTGAACCAATTGCAGAACTACTCTCCCCCCTTTTGAGTTTTGCAACAGTTAAATAATTTAAAGTAGTAGATCAGAAGAATTCAACAATAATATCATAACTTGAAATGCAGGAACGGTCCAAGTGGGTCATATCAGTAAATGGTGTTAAAAAAAAAATCAGGCTATACAAGCCAAAAAATGCAAGGATACAAGTACCCATTTCATTGATCAAAAGAAAAAAAAAAAAGTACCCGTTTCAATTTGGACTTTGTGCCCAGGATTGGAAAATGAAACAATAAAGTTCACGTGAAAACTTGAGAGGTTTGCTGCTGGCTCTACCCACATATAATTAACCCATTAAATGCTCAAGATTTCATAGAAAGCAGTACAAAACAACAGATAAGAAGAAAAAGGGCCTAGTGGGGTTACCCTTTTACAAGCTCAAGAAGTTGAGGGTAAAGCTCTGTCTCCCTTAATTTGATGATTTCAGCAGATGTAGTCTCAATAGCTTGTGTGGCAACCATCATTTGTGACTCCAATTTCTCTACTTCTTTTTTTGTCTTCTCTGTTTTAATATAGTCAGCCCTCTTCACCTCTAGTTTCCTTAGCAATGCCACCTTCTTTTCATGCTCAATCTTTATACTCTCAGCATTCTATCTCCAATACCCCCAAGGAAAAAAAAAACAATTAACAATACTATATTAAATTGAATTTGAAAAAAAAAAACAGCAAGCTTCTTATGCCCAACAGTACATTTTATATAATACACACATAGGAGTAGGTAATCAATTTTTTTCTTTTTGTTTTTACTTTTTGACCTCTATTATCACACCAACTAACCAATAATGTGAAACATATTGACATTTTCACAACACTCAAATCCTGAATGATGTGAAACAACTTGACATTTTGACAAGTAAAGAGAAAATGCAGATCTCTGTACCTTGACTTCCTGGAACAGCTTCTTCTCCCATGCGTATAGCCTCTCAACAGTGGAGCAGTGGCTAACTCCTACATTACTTCCCATCATTTCCTCACCCATCTTTCCAAATCCATTCATCTTCGGAGAATTCCATGTCCATAGTGATGGACTTGTTAAATTGCAACCATGATCATAAACTTTACCTGAAATCACAAAATTAAAAAGAGAGCCAACCGTTGAAGTGCATTTCTTGAGTTTAAAAAACTAATCAAGAACATAGAAAATGAAATCCAATAAAACATTTCACCTCCTTTATTTTGAGCAGAGAAGTTTGGATTTGGCACTTCTAAAAGCAAAGAAAGCTGACCACCAGCATCAGCAGCTTTAAGAAAATATTCATCAACTTCTTTAACAATCTCCATAAGATCTTTACTGTTCCTTGAAACTACCATAGCAAGTTCACTCCCACTACCACTACATGTTTCCTTAGAGAACCCACTTATTATAGACAGCGGAGCAGTAAGGCTAGCCGCCGTCCCTGTTGCCGTGACAGCCACATCAGAAGCTGTGGTGGTAGTCACATCTTCCCACTCTTCTTCACCCACTGACCTCGAAGCTGAAGGAGGGGGTGGCATGAAAGGATCCCAGAAGTCCCAACTAGAAGACTGAGGTGGTGGAGGCGGAGGAGGAGGCGGAGGAAGTGCCGGGGAGGCTGTTATTGATGTCCATGTGTCTGAGCTGGGGCTCATTGGTGGAGGAGGAGTAGGTGGTGTGGGTGGTAAAGGAGGCGGTGAAGGTAACACGGGTGGAAGATGATGGTGCTGGTGGCTGTGACGGTGGTGGTGGAGATTAGCTTCAGTGTTGGAGAACTGGAAAAGGGCTGATCCAGTACTGCGCAAAGAACGAAGGTACATTGTATGTGAAGCAGAAATAGCTTGTCTAGCTTTCACCAACTGTTTCATGTATCGCTTTCTTGCTTTGCATCTTGAAACCATCTCTTCCCTTTCTAATCTTGAATAGCAACAACCCATTATTATTTTTCTTGCTTTCTTCTCTGTGTCCTCACAGATCTTTGTTTCTTTGCTCTCTTCTTGATTTGGAGCCAAAAGAGAAAGTGAAACAAAAGAAAAACAAAAAACAAAAAACAAAATGCTAAATGCTTTTTAGAAAGCCAAAGAAACAAGAAGCCTTCTTTTTGCAGTCTGTGAGTTTAATAAAATGCTTTTGATGACTGGTACTTTATTTTCTTTGATCAATGGAAGAAGAGGAAGAAGAAGTTGAGTTGATATTTAACTCTCATATGCTTACATGCTTACACTGTATATGTATATATAGCAAGCAACGTTGGGTCTTTAAAGTTGCCTCTTTTCATGGCTCCTACGCAGCTCTTTAAAAAAAACACAGACACACATAAACATATATAAGCTAGCTATTGCCCATGAAAATTCAGCAATTCAGGTTTCTGGGTATTTCAAATAAACATAAAATTCATGTTTTCTAGAGAGGAGATGAAAGGTTTAGTTTAGGATGTGTTTGCTTTTGGAGGCGGAGCAACAGAGGAACAGCAATTGAGAGGTACCAAAGAGAGAGATGGACAATGAGCATTGGGCGGTGAGCCAAAGTCAGTAAAGAATTTTTTTTATATTTGAAAATATTTTTTTAATCACCAAAATGCCCAGAATGACTATTTTAATTTACCGCAAAAATACCCTCTTGATCATGCACCAGCACAGCACACCAATTCCAAATTTTTTAATAGCCAAATGTAATTTTTTGTTTTGCTTTGTTTGTGGGCTGGTTGTGTATGAGGTAGATGCTGCTGCTGCCAGCCAACTTGATATGTATGGTAATGAAATCCCAAACACGAGAAATGGAAAAAGGAAAAAAAAATACAAGGGTATTTTGGTAAAATGACTGCTTCAACGGCACAAAAAGATGTTACGCTATTAATGGCAAAAAAAAAAAAACAAATTTAAATAAAAATAATACGGAGAGAAGAGGAAGGGCTAAAATTGCATTTTATCTTATAAATTTAGGGAAAAGGTTAGATTGTACCATCAACTATACCTCTCGAAATCAACATTAAATCATATTGAATCTTTATCACAAAAACATTTTACAAATAAATTCTATAAGTGAAATAAAATTTTAGTTTTAATGGTTAATTAAAAAGTTATTTAGACTAATACATAAATTGATAATTTTTTTAAAAAAGTATATTACATAATTATAAAATTTAAATTTTTTTTATGTATATATACTAATTTTTATGTTTTAAATTTTCTTAAAAAGTTATTTAAAATTTTCTTAAAAGTTTTTATATATGTAAAAAATTTTAAAACTCTACAATTAAGTGATGTGCATTTTAAGGAAAAATTCTTCAATTTAATCATTAATTTAAATAATTTTTACTTTATCAACTATCAAAATTAAATTGATGAATAAAATTTTATTATTAAACTATTAAAATTAAATTATGAATAAAATCATGAAGTTTTTCATTTGTATATCACTTGATTTTTAAGTTTATAAAATTTTTAAGTCTAAATTTTTTTAAAAAAAATTTAAAATTGAAAAAAAAAATTTTAAAATTTCTCTTAAAATTATTATATATATTTAATTTTTTTTAAATAACTTTATAATTAGATGATATATATTTTCGAAAAAAATTATTAATTTTATTTATTAATCTAAATAATTTTTTATCAATTAATCATTAAAATTAAAATTTTATTTGACATATAAAATTTAATTGTAGGAGTTTTTTTAATATAATTCAATTTTTTTTTAAAAAAAATCATGTTAAAATTAAAAAATTTGAAGGTTCAATGTTGATTTCGAAATATAATTGAGGATTCAATTTGACCATTTGGCAAATAAATTTATAATCAAGAGGCAATTTACCTCAAAATTAATATTCTTATCATTTTATTTGAATTATTTTAAATTTGATTTAATTAGACATAAATTTGAGAATTTATTATTAAGTTTATTCTAAAAACAAGTGAAATGAATAAAAAATAATAACATTTTGGCAAGCAATATGAAAATTTTGAGCTATTTCATCAATTAATGGTAAAAAAAGATTTAACAAATTAGTTTTTTTTAGTGTTATGATTTTTTAATATGAACTACTAATGTTCAGACTCTATTGAATTTTAATTCAGTTTGACTTTAATAAAATTCTACGAGCGGTAAAACTTTTCAACAACTATTTGAGACGACTCTATATACTATAATTTGAAGTTAAAATGTTGATTATGCACGAATAGTCTCCAATCAACTTATCTCAACAATTACTGTTGATGTTTACTTTCTTTAAGACAAGTGAAATGTATTTAAAAAATGAACAAAATAATTTTATTTATTATTTTAAAAAATATTGCATATTTTAAGTTATTGGAAAAATAATGTTTCTAAAAAACTAATTATCATTTTATTCTATTAGAAGAGAGGGTGCATTATAGTAAGCCCTAGCCACAGTTCTGCCAGTTTCGGTTCGAAATTGGCAGGTTCCAATTTTATGGTTTATGGAACCAGATCAGAATTGGGTCTTGATCAGTTCATGCCGGTTCCATACCAACTGGTTCTGATTCTGAACCGAATTTCGATTTTAGTTTCATACTTTTTTATAATTATATTTAAATAACTTAAAATATTGTAATAATTTTTAAAATAATTTAAATTAAGTCAAAAACACTAATGTAATTAAAAATTGAAGTTCATAAATTTTAAATAATAAATGAATAAATAAATTATCCATCATATTGTCTAAATCAGCAATAGATGGTTGTGATTGATCCTCAAATTGACTTCTTCTTCTTCTACTTGAATATGTCATTTGATTTAATGAAAATAATATATTTATGGAGAAAATTAAAAAATTTTGAAAAAAAATTGAGGAAATAATAATAATAAAATTATATATATAATAATAATTAGAGAGAAATAATAAAAAAATGAGTAGTAATAGTAATAATAATAACAATAATAATAATTAGAGAGATTATATATATATATATAATTTAGTAGAATTATATATACTATAACTCGATTTTAAGATATCTTTTAAATGAAAATAGTCATATGTCAAGTTATACATGAGCAATGAAAGATTAATAAAATGAAATTCAAATATTAAGGATAAAAAATTTCAAACTTCAATGCTTCAATCATAGTTAATAGTATTATTAATTGTATTTTTTTTCTTATAACTAAGGCTTATTATTTAAAAATTTAAAAAACTTGTGCTGCTAAATATTGTACTAAGTTAATATCTATAATTATAATTATTTTAACAATTATCATATAAGTTATTTTAATAATTGTAAAATTCATTGTTTGCACTTACTTTACTAATTAGATGTATATACATTAATTAAAAAAATCTAAATTTTTGGTCTGATGACATCATTGTCTTCAACAAAGGCAAGCTATATCCGTTGCTAGCAAGTTAAATAAGTTGCATGGACAATTATTTCAAGTTCTTCATCAACAAAAAATAATTTTGGCTTGAGAAGGGGAACTAAAAATCTCAAAATTTTCACTCAGCTGCCTCTTTCCATAAGAAAACAAACACCATTATAAAGATAATGGAGGAAAGTGACTACATTGGAAGTAAGGGTTGGAGGAGCACATGATTAAACATTTCATTAATTTGTTGAGGGGCAAGATGCATCAAAAATTCTTTCATGTGTGAAGATGAATATAACTAATAAAGTAATGCCCAATTGATTGCTCCTTTTACAAATAATGAGATTAAAGAAGTATTATATTTAGTATGCTTCCTGACAAAGTCTTTGGGCCAGATGGTATGAACTCGACATTTTTTCAATATTGTTGGAATTTTATAGGCTGAGATATAACTAGAGCTTGCCTAGAATATATAAGCTCTTTTCACTTTCTTGTAGGTTTAAGTGAAATAAATGTTGTCCTCATTCCGAAGAAGAAGAACTTTATCTCTTTGAACGATCTACGACTTATTTCCTTATATAATGTTCTTGATAATGGCAAAGACTTTAGCTAATAGACTTAAAGAGTACTTCACTCACAAACTGAATTTGTTCTTGGCAAACTAATCTCTAATAATGTTCTAATTGCCTTTAAAATCATGCATTTCTTGAAGAGGAAGCACTATGGGAAGACATGTGTTGTGGGGTAGAAAATTAACATGAACAAGGCATATGATCGTTTAGAGTGGGCATTTTTATGTCAAATATTTTTCAAAAAATGGGGTTTCCTAAAGCTTGGGTGAATTTGATTATGCTTTGGGTGACTATTGTCTGATATTTTTTCATGATGGACAATAAGGAGATTAATACCTTCAGTCTTGAGCATGGGTTGAGGTTGGGTGATCCATTATCACCTTACTTGTTTATACTTTTATGCTAAGGTGCTATCCCCTATTTTTTAGGCATAGTGAGGAGAGGGATCTCATTCATAGATGCAAAGTTGCCAAAAAAAGCCCTAACTTTAACCCCATTTATTATTTGTTGATGATTGTTTTTTATTCTACAAGACTGAGCTATTATAGAGGGTAAGCAAATTCGTGATATTCTACAATTGTATGAGAAGACATCATGATAGAAAGTAAACTTTAAAAAGTCCTCAGTCTTTTTTAGTAATAATGTGGAGATAGAGACTAGAAACAATATATGTGCTTTACTTAATGTTAAAGAAGTTGCTTATGGCAGCCACTACTTAGGCATCCTTTTTAATAGGAAGAAACAAAAGTGTTATCCTTGATTTCCTAAATGACAAACTTTAACAAAGAATCAATGGATGAAATAAAAAATTATTTTCGAGGGCTTGAAGGGAGATATTGCTCAAAATAGTTATAGTCTCTACCTAATTATATAATGAATGTGTTTTTATTACCCTTTAAATTATGCAAGGATATTGAACGTATGATGAATTTGTTTTAGTAAGGAATAAAGAAGATGGCTCTAAAAGCATTCATTGGATGAGTTAAAGTCATTTGTGCAAGCAAAAATCTTTTGGAGGAATGGGGTTTTAGGACATTCACAAATTTAATAAGGCCATGCTTGGTAGACAAGGATGGTGTTTACTAATTGAGCCTCAATCATTGTTAACAAGAGTATTAAAAGCACACTATTTTTCAGATGGCAACTTCTTGAGTTTTGGGTTAATTAGGGAGTAACCCTAACTATCTCTAATGGAGTATTTTGGCATCCTAAGATCTTATTAAGAGGGGGAGCAAAATGAGAGTCAATGATGGAAAGAATATTCTCATTTGAAGTGATACTTGGTTACTTAACATGGAGAATCCTTGTATCTTGTCTTTGTTGAATGATAACTAGAAGCTTAGTATTGTTTCTTATTTAATTAAGACAAATGCAAGATGTTGGAATATGGATAAAACTCATCAACACTTCTTGGAAAGAGATAGAGACCTTATTTTATGAATACCTCTGAGCATTAGATGTGTGAAAGACTGCTAGCAGTAGGTTAGTGATCGAAAAGGGCATTATATAATAAAGAGTGAGTCGAGTTGGAGTTGTATAAAATTAACAATAAATTATTATTAGCCCGTGAAAAATGGAATAATAAAATAGTGAACAATAAATATTTTTCACTAAAAATAAAGTCATTTTTATAAGAAAATTTGATACAACCCAAACCAAAAAATTATTTTCACTCTTTAACACTTGCTACAACACTCATACTAGTGCCACACACACTCATTCTCACATTGCATGGACTACAATAAACATAGCACAAAACTCACTTTCTTCACTCACACTCACAATTGGTTTGCTCTCACTTTATTTGTGCTACTCACTTAATTATACACTCTTACCTGAAGCCCATGCAATGTCCTCTATTTAAAGTGAAAAGTTGCTTCGTCCCAAAGCATTGTACCAAGCAAGTTGGGCACTTGCTTCTAACATTTGCAGAGCCAATTTGCTTACTTCTCAAATGCAAGATCTTATCAAGATTTGATAAAATCTTCTAGAGAATTTAAGTGGGTTTTGGACAATTATTTATAGGCCTAATATTAGTAATGAACCTTAACACCCCCCCCCCCCCCCCTCCCTCATTACTAATATCTTTAATCCATTTCTTTGGAGTCATGCTAAGTTCTTTTCAAAATTCTTTTAATTTTTCACTATTAAGACATTTAGTGAAAATGTCTACTAATTGTTCTTCTATATTTTTTATCTCTCTTGTTATGACTTTTTCATGAATAAAATGATATTGTACCTCCACATGTTTTGTTCTAGTATGAAACCCTGGGTTCTTAAATAAACAAATACCTGATTGATTAACACAGTATATTGGTACCAGATAATCAATTAGCTAGTATAAATTCTCCAATAATTGTACCAACCAGGTAGTTTCCTGAGCTACCATCGTTCCTACATGATATTCAGCCTCTATTATAGAGAATGACACTATTAGTTGTCTTTTGTTATACCAAGTAACAACTCTAGAACCCAAACTAAATGCATAACCAGTGGTTGATCTTCATGTATCATAATCATGGGCATAATCAACATCACAATATCTTTCCAATTTGTAAGTTATTTCACTTTTATAAAATAACCCGAGATTAAGTGTTCCTTTAATGTAAAAATTCTCCGAACTGCTTCCAGGTGGGGCTTTTCAGAGTTTGCTTGTACCGATTGACTACTCCAACTGCAAATGTAATATCTAGCCTTGTCAATGTCAAATAGATCAGATTGTCAATAATTTATCGATACATTACTGAATCCTCTACATCTTTGCCTTATGTTATGTTTAATTTAAAGTTCACCTTTATTGGAAGAGCAAAAGGTTTACAATTAAGCATTCTATACTGTTGGAGAAGATTTCTTGCATATTTTTCTTGACATAGGAATAACCCTTCCTTTGTTCACTCCACTTCCAATCTAAGAAAGTGATTCAGCTCCCTAAGTTCTTTCATCTGAAATCGGATTAATAGATTTTTTTTGGTCTAGCAAATCTCATTAACATTGTCTCCAATGATGATGAGATAATCAATATAAATAAAGATTATTGTTAGCTTCCCTTCTCGAGCTTTGACAAATAAACTCGAATACTGGTGCAACTCCATAGCCACTATAGATGAGAAACTCAGCAATATTGCCACATCAAGCTTTGAGGGCTTGCTTCAGCCCGTATAACATCTTCTTCAATTTGCAAACATACTCAAGACTAAGCTTATTTTTAAATCCTTTAGGTTAATGTATGTATACCTCTCAATCCAACTCTCTATTCAAAAAGACATTTTTAACATCCATCTGCCACAAGTTCCAAAATTTACTTGCAGTGAGTGCTAATAAAACACGAACAGTTGTAATTTTAGCCACTAGACTCAACATTTTATTATAGTCTAGTCCATACTATTGTGAGAATCCTTGTGCTACCAAACAATCTTTATATCTCTCAATTGAGCCATTTGGATGATTCTTGATTTTGTACACCCACTTACATGAGATGGGCTTCACATCTCTAGGTTTTGGCACTAAGTCCCAAGTTTAACTTTCAGTAAAAGCTTTGATCTCCTCTTTCATGGCTTTTTTCCATTCAGCTTTCTATGATGCCTCCTCAAAGGATGTTAGTTCTTTTTCTTCTTCCACCACTATAATATTGGCATATTTGGGATTTTTTTTACCTTGGTTGATATTCTTAACCGTATTGGTGATGTTGCAGGTTATTCTTCTGGAATCTCCATTGCTAGTTTATCTTCATTGTTTATTCTTTAACACATACTAGTCTGCCATGGCCTTTTTTGACATTTAGATTGCATGGCAGGCTTTGGACTTTGCTGAATTTTTGTTGACTGCTCTTTACACTTTTCATGCAATTACTCTTCTTTATTAGAGTGAGGAAGTGCAACATACTCTGGTGTCCACTATGAGGATGTCTCATCAAATACAACATTTTGTAAGACATAGCATTTGCCAGTTGCAGGATCACAACATCTCTATCATTTTCTATTCTCATCATAGCCTACAAAGATACATCTGATTACCTTTTTGTCGAACTTGCTATGTAGATGATCAGATACAAATACATTGCAAACACAACCAAATACTTTAAAATGACTCACTATAGGTTTTATATTCCACAACTTCGTAAATGGAGACATAAATCCCATCTTTGGCTTAGGAAGTCTATTGATTATGTGAGCTTCTATTCTCATACACTCGACCTAAAATCTCTTAGGGACATTCTTGACATGTAATATGCTTCTACATATTTCTGTAAGATGCTTGTTTTTTCTTTCTACAAATTATTTTACTGTGGCGTATTTAGATAAGTCAGTTGTCACTTAATCTTGCACTGGCCAAGATAACTTGAGAACTCATTAAAGATGTATTCTCATTATCAGTACGAAGGCACTGAATTTTGCTTCCAACTTCACTTTCAACCATCAGCTTGAATTCTTTGAATTTTGCTAAAGTTTTAAATTTTTCTTTCATGAAATAAACCTAGACATATCTCGAATAGTCATCAATAAATGTCACCATGTAGTGCATACCATTGACAGATGACTACTTCACTTTCCCAAACACATCTGAGTGGATCAACTCTAATGTCTATTTGGCTCTGAATGATGACTCCACATATGGAAGTTGGTGCCCCTTTCTATACTGACATCCATCATAAACCACATCAGTATGAACATCAAGATTAGGTAGCCCTCTTAAAGAGGACTTGCTCATCATCATCTTCAGCTTATGATAATTGACATGTCCCAATCCTGCATGCCATGTTAGTGATATACACTAGGTCAATCATGTATGACTATGTTTTGACTTTATCATATGTTGATTTTATTAATAAATAGGTGTTTTTATTATTATTTTTGTTATAATAATTACTTGAATTGTCAATTCTTCCTAAGGTCATTAAGTATGTGACTTGATAGTAAAACCCTTAAGTTATATATGAATCCTATTCTGATTTATCCCTAATCATTCACTATTATTGAAATAACAATGAATTAAGGCTAGTATGGTGTTGACTAATGATTATGTTTTACTAATAATGTATATGGGATATTAAGTCAACTCATAGGTACTTGTTTGAGAAATGATGTACTGGATTGATCCACTATGAGAATACTACATAGATAATTATCATAAGTAATTCTCATCATAGTAATATCATTTTAGTCCTTTGACCTTAAAATCACCATGGTTTCCTATATAATTATTTTGTATTTTGACACAGTCTAACATTGTATTTAACAAGATGATGTAATAGATTGTTGATTAGGTATATAATGAGTTATATGAGAAATGTGAGTGATTAAAAAGGAATATGCCCCTCATTTAATCTGAGCAAGATATTTATGGGCCCTTTAATAAGATAGACTGAAGAAAATGCATGGCCATGCTGGAATGAATTTATAAAAAGTTATCATTCTTAGTTTACTTATAATTAAGAAATACTATAGTTGAATTATATAAGGATGACATAAGCTATGCCTTATGTTCAATTAAGATATCATGTGACAAAAAGACTACAATATTCACTGTAAATTAGGTTATGTCGGATTATCGACCTTCACATAACTTGGGTAGTCATAATGTCTTGCTAGAGGCCACTTATGACTAGTAGGCCTAAATTGGGATTTTAGGCCTACGGCCAACATTATGTGAACCTACAAGGTCATACACTTAGAACATGCCCAAAATAAACTTGGGTTTACTGGCCTAGTAAAATGCTGTGGTAAATAAATAAATAAATCTGTGTGTGTGTGTGTATATATATAATAATAATAATAATAATAATTGCTATCTTAAATAAATGGGAAATAATTTCTATTTTGGAATTTGAATCAAAACAGAAATAGAAAGGCGATATATATACCAAAAATGATTTGGTAAGTGAGTAGTTACCAAAATTATTTTGGTAATAAAAACCCTAGTGAAGAAGTGTATAAATACACCCATTTCTCTAGGGTTTCACATGCTTATCATTCTACCACCAAAATTCATTTTCTCATCCTTTAGAAAACTAAACACGTAGTTTTTGAGTTATGAGACATTCAAGAAAAGGTGCTAACACACCAAGAAAAGGTGCTAACACACA
This sequence comes from Mallotus repandus, assembly GCA_949671775.1. Classification (NCBI taxonomy): domain Eukaryota; kingdom Viridiplantae; phylum Streptophyta; class Magnoliopsida; order Malpighiales; family Euphorbiaceae; genus Mallotus; species Mallotus repandus. The sequence goes on from CATIWM010252513.1 coordinate 17,198, forward strand.
TTTATTTTAGTTAGAGGTTATTCATACTTGTAAAGGACGTACCCATATTGGAGATGTCTCAATCTGACCAAAGAACACTAAAAGCTTGAGCTATAGGGTCACCAGAGTAAACCCCCCTCATCCTTCTAACAATCTTGCCCCTTCTTTGTTTATTGTAAGATTTTGGAAACCCTAATTAAATCAGTTAATCGAATTACATGGATCCTGTTTTGGGTTTGTGAAAGAAATTTTCCGCTGCATTTTTGAATCATAAAACCTAATATGACATAAGTCAAGTGTTTCATTACTTCTTGTCTTCTCCATATAAGCATCTTCTACTGATAAGAAATACATAAAATCCACTTTTTGTCCCTCCATTACTGGTGTGTCAACTATTTTAACATGTTGACAAACTTTGACATCTTTGGGGCCAAACACAACAAATTTACCATAATCAATCAATTATGAAACTAATAAAAGATTTTTCTTCATACCTGATACTTTGTACACATCCTCCAACTGCGCTTGTTGTTGATTCAAATAGGAAGTGATCACAGTGTTACCAATGTAAGTGAGTGGTAGTTGCGAGTTATTTACAGTTACTATAACTCACTTATCTTTGTATTCTGAAGCATTACGGAGCTTGCTTCTATCTCCTATCACGTGATTGGAACAACCAGAATAAAATATCCAACATTTCTCATAATCAATTCTATGAGAATTGGAAGCACTTGATTCTTGCTCCTCTTCTTCTTCTATTGTGGTAGCCATAAAGCTAGGGACTTCAACAAACTCTAAACTAGAACACTCTTCCACTTGCATTGTTTCCATAAACAATGCTTCAGCATCCCACTTTGGTTCATCCTAGTAGTGATTACTTGTTATTGATACATTGCTTTAAATAGTCTTCTTCTTAGACTAGTAATCTCTAGTGTAATGTCCTTTCTTACCACAGTTGAAACACTCGTCATTCTGACATCTATAATTCTTATACTGTTGATTGTTATGTTACTGCTTCTGTTGGACCCCCTCTGATTTGACATTACTTTGTGTCTTCCCTCCATTGTTACCACGAGGTTGATTCTTCTTTTTGTTGGTGAAAAACTCCACTTCTTCAGTGTTCAAGTATACTTCAACCATTTATTTTGCTAGAGTTTCTTGACTTGCCAACAAATTCTCCAACTCTTCGATTGAAGGTTACGTGGGCCAACCTTGAACTGCAGCTATAAAACTGTGGTATTAAGGCCGTAGTCCATGAATAATGATTCTCCTTATTCTGCTAATGGTTATTTTGGATGCCTCACCAATTTAGCAATTTTTTGACATAAGGACTTCACCTTGGTAAAATACTGACTAATTATTATATCCTTTTGTGAAATAGACATTAATCCATTTTTCAGTAGTTGAAGTCTGATGTTATTCTTCTTTGAGAATCGCAGAGCAAGAGAGTCCCAAGGTTCCTTTGGTGTGGTATCATCTCTAATGTGCTCCATCATCTCCTATTTAATGGTTGTTTTGATGGCAAACATGGCTTTCCTAGCTTTAATTCTCCATTTTTTGAGATTGACAGTATCATCATCTGGTGGTGGTGATATAGTCTCCATCCAAGCAACAACCTCCCAAAGGTTTTGATCTTGTAAGTATGACTCTATACAAGTCCTCCACATGCTATAATTATTATTATTTGAATTTTTAATAACACTGACATTATCCAATTCTATCATAGTGACTTGAATTTAGCAGTCTTGAATTTCACCAAGCAAGCATGGTTATAAACCAATGAGCTTCATAATTTCAAACTGTGCATGTGCATAACCTTCCCCATACGACTACTTTTGTAAGTAAAATGTTGGAAGCCAAACTCTCAATCGAGTAGGCTCTTATACCACTTGTCGAGTTGGAGTTGTATAAAATTGACAATAAAATAATTATTAGCACGTAAAAAATAAAGTAATAAAATAATAAAAAATATTTATTTTTCACTAAAAATAAAAGTCACTATTACAAGAAAATTTGATCCAATCCAAACCCAAAAATTATTCACTCCAGGACACTTGTTACATCACTCATACTAGTATGACACACTCACTCTCACGCTGCATGGACTACAATAAACACATCACACAACTCACTTTCTTCACTCACACTCACAATTGGCTTACTCTCACTTTATTTGTACCACTTACACAATTGCGAACTCTATAGCTCATTCCATTGCATGAACTTCAAGTTCTATGGCAGGAAATATAAATTGGGAGATGTATGTTCCTGAGTACATGTGAGTCATTATATGATGATTTACGTATTGAATGTAGAGCTTCATTTTACATTTCAAAAGAAATATAATTTTTGAATAATATTTTTGGCTAGTTGCAACTTGAAAGCAACATACTAAATTAATAATTCACTTAATTTATAAAATAATATACTATATAAAAATTCTATTAGACCCATATAATATATAAATTAATAATTTTCTAATATAATTATTATACAAGTTAAATATAAGTAAAGTGCTATTTACTTTTTATTAAAATTTGATATGTTATATTATAATTTTATTTATTTAAATGGAATTTGTGTGGTTAAATATGTATACAATAAAAATAATATAATTTATTAAATACTATACAAGATATTTAAAAATAATAAATATATTTATAAATTGTATTTTCTTAAAAACAAATAAATTTTATAAATTATAATATTTTTATTTAAATTAATAATTTATTTATTTATTAAATTTTAATTTTTAAATTATTAATTTATAACAATTTTACTATACATCTTAAATATTTCATTGTTAAGTCATTATATATTGAAATTTATTTGAACCGACATTTCGAATTACTATTGCTTTACCTTGTCAAATTTATTTTAATTCATACACCTTTTGTTTTTATCAGAATTCATTCACCTTCAATAAGAGTACAATGGGTGCTTTTGTATTGTCGGTATGATTGGGCAGCATAGAATTATGGAATAATAGGAGGTACTAATTCATAGGTATTTTTTTCCTTGCGTTTGATTTAACAAAGCTTTTATTCCATATGTTTACAAAGAACGAAACAAACAACCGAAGGAATTAGAAAATCCTATCGATTTCAATAAACGTCTTTACTTTTAGCAAGAAGATAGAATTCATGTTTCTTTAATTCTAAATTTAGATTCCTATGGGATTAAACAAAGAAGTAAGTATACAGTGCCAGCTAAATTTGCTTCAGGAATCACTATACTCTTACCTGTTAAAAGCTCATTAGATTTAATAATTCAATCATAAATTTAATCTTGTGCACATGGTCTCCATCAAAAAAAAAAAAAAATATATATATATATATATAATGTATGTATGTATACATATATATATATACATACATATATATATATATATACATACATTATATATATATATATGTATGTATATATATATATATGTATGTATATATAGGAAAAATTACAATCACCCCTGAGA
>CATIWM010252587.1:0-15569 GCA_949671775.1 Mallotus repandus
TAGGAAAAGAAACTCACCATTGAACACGTGTGTGGGAGGAATAAGGTTGGAAGGATGTATGTTGTACACTTAATTTGATACTTGTATACTTGACTTGTTACTTGTTATTTGCTACTTGTTGCATAACACGTGCATCATGCATACATGCATACATATAGTTCATGCATCATACTAACCCTTTGTTTTTCAGCCATCATAGATTCATCTGGGTCTTTCTGTGTTTAGGAACGGAAAGGTGGCAAACTAGTGAGAACCGATTCGAGTCCAAAGACTATAGGCAAAGGAATCCTTTGAAGATTAGAGAAGAGTCCTATCAATCCACTCTGCCTAGAAGCTGAGCTAATTCCAACTAAGTAAACAGAAGAAATGGAACAACAATAGGGAAGAAATTGGACCTTAGAGGACATTAATGGAGCACTGTTGGATGATATGAGAGCCATGATGCAAAATGCATTGAGACAAGCCCTAGCTGGGTTAATGCCACCTCCTATAGCTGCACCTGCTCCTGCTGCTAATCCTCCTATTAAGGATGCTCCACCTATGAACAATGACTATGTTGGGGGGCAACCTTTAAATGCTACTGGGAACATGCCTACGGTAAACCTGAAATTTGAGGATGTGGAGAACTATATGGTTGAGAAAGCGAAGAAAGAATCACTTGAGCTGGTTCAAGACCTTGAAACCAAGCAGATGCAAGCACTAAATCAGAAGATGTCTAAGATGGAAGAGCTGATAAGAGGGAAAGGCATGGGGTATTCATTTGATTTTGATGACATGATGAACATTGATGGGGATAAGCTCCCAGACAAGTTTAAAATGCCTCAGCTCCAGAAGTTTGATGGTATTGGAGATCCAAGGATACACCTTAGTCAATACACTACAACTATAAGTACCACTAAAGCCCTATTAATAGTGGTTACTAAGCTGTTTGTATTGTCCTTGGAAGGAATAACTGTGAATTGGTATCATAGGTTAGAGAAATATGTCCGAGCTAATTGACGAGAACTATGTACTGCTTTCCTGAAATAATATGATCATAATACTAAGCTGGAAGTATCAATCAAGGATTTAGAATTGACTAAACAAAAACCCTATGAATCTTTTTCAGACTTTTTAACCAGATTCATGAGCAAGGCAGGATTAGTGAAAAATAAGCTAGTTAAGAAGGATCAGGTTAGGATAATAGTCTGCAATGTATCACCTAATCTTGTTGAAAGGTTACAAATGATGAATCCTAAAACATTTGTAGACCTTTATGATGATGGTTTGCAAGCTGAAGAGATAGAGAGTGAGAAAAAGAAGAGTTCCGGAACCTCTAGGACGAGGAATTACCCTGCTATGGGCACACAGCAAGAAAGTACTAGTCGAGCTGTGGAAGTGTGTGGTGTCCAAAAACCAAGGAGATTCTCTAATTTTAACCAACCCTTGTCAAAAATCCTAGACTGCCTAATGCAAAAAGGCCTGCTTCAACCTTTAACCTTTTCCAAACCACCAAACCCAAATGCCCCTGGCTATAATCTAAACAGTTACTGTAAATTTCACCAAGTGGTTAGTCATTCCACAGATACCTGTATCCACCTTAAACATGAGTTCCAAAACCTTATGGACTGCAGAAAAATTACAGACCCTAAAAAATAAAATCCAAACCCTACCACCAAAAATAACCCTTTCCTAAACTACCGAAATATGCCTCCCCCAGCTACCATGATGATTAATTCAGGAGTTAGTGAGAAAGAGATGCTCAACTCCTTTGAGAATTTTAACCTTCAAATTTATGAGAATGCTCTTAATACCCCCAAGCAATCCCAGAGAGGAGTAGAAGATTTGTTGGGCCAGCCTTCAAACAAATCCGATTATAAGGTGTTTTACTCCAAACCACCTTCTTTCGATATTCTTGTAAAGTCAATCATGCTCGGAGGATGGGGTGAAGAGTTTGATGATGAGGATTCAATAAATGAAAAGGCTATAGAATTGTTGACTCCTGAGCAGTTATAATAAGGAGTTAAGGATTTGTGAGCAAGTTTGATGTGGAAAAACTGAGTAAGAAAGAAACATGCAAGGTTGAGGTATGGAAGGATGGGAAAAAGGACTGAGTTATTGGGACAATCGACATTTGGTACAATTTCAAGGATAAAGACAATGAGGCATACAATGTATGGACTGATAATTCAGAAGTAAGTCATATTACAAGGAGTGGCAAGAATTATAAACCGTCTAAAAAGAAAGTAGAGAAGGCAATAGAAAAAGAAGTAGTAAATGAAGAGGAAATAGAAGATGAACAAAAAAATGATCTGATTCTTAAGCAACTTAAGAAAGCCAAGGAAAATGTGAGCATATGGGAGTTATTGATGCATTTTAGTAGCCACAGGGAAGCTCTTGTTAAAGCCTTGACTAAAATGAACATTGAGACTGTTGCGACACCTGAGGCTATGGTAGCAAAGGTTACAGAGAAGAAGCATGGTGTAATAACATTTTCTGACGATGATTTACCATTAAAAGGAAGGAACCATAATAAGGCCTTATTCATTCCAACTGAAGTAAAGGGAAAAGGACTAATTATATGATGGTAGATGATGGATTTGCAATTAATGTGTATCCTTTAAAAATCTTGCCTAACTTGGGCCTGAAAATTGACGACTTGGCAAATTCAGTTATTGTAATCAGAGCTTATAATGATAGCACCGAAAATGTAGAAGGAACATTTCAAGCTTTATTAAGCTGTGGATTTTACTGTGTTGGATATCCCTGTTACCTATGCTTTGCTCTTGGGTAGGCCTTGGTTCCATGTTCTTGGAGGAGTGCCTTCAACTGTGCATCAGAAGGTAAAATTTCCTCATGAAGGAGAAGTGGTGACTATAGATGCTAGTCTAAGCAAGTCAATGTCGTTAATACAGGATAGTAAGAAGCAAATGATTGATCCTCTTAGTTTTCAAGTAGCTGGGATCTTTGATGGAACTGAAATGGATCCAAGAGTTGCAAGGATGATTAAGAAGATGAATTATCAGTTTGGACAAGGACTGGGAATGAATCAGCACGGAAGCCTAGAACTCCCAGATTTTAAAAGCCAAGATAACATAAGAGGATTGGGTTACACATAAATAAGATCAAGCAGCAAGAAGAAGAAGTTTCAACTGGAAATGAAGCCATTGAATAAGAGCTTTGTAGAAGAAGGAAAGGGGAAGTTCTATCTTGGTTCAGAGGAGCCTGTCAATATAGCTGGAGTAAATGTTCTTAGGTTTGAAATCTTCAAAGAGCATATTGTTGATAACCTAGTGTGAGATAATAAAGAGGAAGTGATAAAGCAAGTTGCTGGAAGGATGGAAGTTGTTGCTGTCGAGGAGCTGCTTTGTCTGTCACTTGAGAAAGAGCCACCACAGGATTTAGCTACCATCATTAGTAATAGTTTTAGTGATGTTTTTTATGAAGGAACTAATGTAATAATGCATGGCCTTTATGAGGATGATAACTCTATTTTTCCTGTGGTCAATGATATGAACTCTGGTTTGGCTTACTTGTATGATGTCCATTCTAATGGTCCTGTGCATTTTAATATTGATCGCATATGCATGTTAGACATTAACTCCATTCAATTAAATTCATTTAACATGGGCACAAATGAAGATCCAAAGAACATTTCTATATCACATGATGTAACTCCTGAAGAGAGGGAAAATTTTGAGAGAATATTAACAAAAAGAAAGATAGTATTTGCTTAGTCTTATGAAGATATGCCAGGTTTAGATAGAAAAATTATAGAACATCATATCCCAACATATCTAGATGTTAAGCCAATTAAACAAAAGCTTCGCAGATTAAGATAAGAATGGACAGAAAAGATAAGGGAAGAAATTGCTAAACAGATTCAAGCTAAATTCCTTGATATAGTGGACTACCCTCAATGGTTAGCAAATATATTAGCAGTTCCCAAGAAATATGGTAGGGTTCAAATGTGTGTTGATTTTAGAGACCTGAACAAAGCATGCCCAAAAGATGATTTTCCACTACCCCATATTGATGTACTTGTTGATAGTGCAACATCAAGTGCAATGTATTCTTTCATGGATGGATTTTCAAGTTATAACCAAATAATGATGGTAGTAATGGACAAGATCAAAATTGCTTTCATTACAGAATGGGGTATGTATTACTATAAAGTGATGCCCTTTGGGTTAAAGAACGCAGGTGTAACTTATCAAAGAGCTGCGACTTCCTTGTTTTATGACATGATGCATAAAGAAGTAGAGGTGTACATGGATGAATTGATGGTCAAGTCAGAGATAAGGGAAGGGCACTTTGAAGCTTTGGATAAGTTCTTAGCCAAGATTGAGAAGTATAATATGAGGCTTAATCCAAATAAATGTGTTTTAAGGGTAACTTCAGGAAAGCTGCTAGGTCACATAGTTAGTCAGAGAGGAATAGAAGTAGATCCAGATAAGATCAAGGCCATTCAAGAAATGCCAACGCCAAAAAATGAAAAAGAAGTACGGGGATTTATTGGAAAATTATAGTACATTAGCAAATTTATTGCAAAGTTGGCTATTGTTTGTGATCCTATTTTCAAGCTTTTGAGAAAGAATTAGCCTGTGAAGTGGAATGAGGAATGTCAGGAAGTGTTCGACAAGATAAGGAATACCTAACTAATCCACCTATTTTGAAACCACCTAGACCTAGATAAGGTAAGCCTTTGATTTTGTACTTAGCTTTGGAAGAGAAAGCAATGGGGGCAATGTTGGCACAAGAAGGACCAAAAGGGATAGAGCATGCAGTGTACTACCTCAGTAAAAAGTTTCTGCCATGTGAGGAGAAGTATGATTTGATAGAGAAAACATATCTAGTTATGATCTGGGCAACAAGGAAATTGAGGCATTACTTTCAATCCTATAAAGTACAAGCGGTTTCAAAGATAGATCCTTTAAGGTATTTATTTCAAGCACCTGCTTTGACTGGGAGAATGTCTCAATGGTTAGTAGTCCTAATTGGGTTTGATATATAATACATCACCACAAAGGTCCTCAAAGGGAGAGTAGTGGCAGAGTTCTTAGCTCAGAATGCAGTTGAAGGTGATGAAGAGTGGAATTTAGAGTTTCCAAATGAAAACTTAGTGTTAATAGAATGTCAAGAATGGAAGCTTTATTTTGATGGAGCTGTGAATAATAAAGGAGCTAGGTTAGGAATAATTCTTATCACACTAGAAGGGGAAAATATTCCGATGGCTAAGAAGTTAGATTTTAAAATCACAAATAGCATGGCTAAGTGTGAAGCATGTATCTACGGGGTAGAAGCAGCTTTAGCATCTGGAACAAAGGACTTGAGGAATGGGAGGTGAAGGAAGAGAAGTTAAAGCCATATTTTTTTCTATTTGAAAGCTTTGATGAAAATTTTTACCAAATGTCTCTTTATACACTTATCAAGAGATGAGAATCAGATGGCAGATGCATTGGTAACATTTTCATCGATGTGGAACAATCCAACTAGGTTGCTAATGAAGCATTTGGTGATTGTGAAGTCTAAAGCTCCATGTTATAGTGGTAAACAAGTTATGAATATAGGGCCAAAAGAAAAGCCGTGGTTTTTTGACATTAAGAGGTTTATTGAGGAAAGAAAGTATCTAGATGAAACTACTTCAAAAGAGAGATATGCTCTTCATGTTCTTGCACGCAATTACACAAGTCATGATGGGGTATTATATAAAAGAATGCCGAACGAGATGCAACTAAGATGTCTGAAAAAGGAAGAAGCTAAGGAAGTAAAGAAAGAGATTCATGTGGGGATTTGTGGGTCTCATATGAATGGAATGATCTTAGCAAAGAAGATAGTCAGGCAAGGGTATTACTGGAAAATTATGGAGTGGGATTGCATTCGAACTGTGTGACAGTGTCAGATACATGGGAATCTCAATCATCTCCCTCTGAGGGTGATGAATAGTTTGTCATCTCCTTGGCCTTTTGCAGTATGGGGGATAGATATCATTAGAGAAATAAGGTCAACAGCATCAAATGGTCATAAGTATATAATAGTGGCAATCGATTACTTTTCTAGATGGGTAGAAGCTGAGTCCTTTAGCACTTTGAAAGCAAAGCAGATGGCAGGGTTCATAGAGAAGAATCTCATTTGCAGATATGGGGTCCTGTATTATATTGTGACAGATAACAGTGTTCAGTTTCAAGTAGAGACAACAAAGTTATTGCAGAAATACAAGATTGAGCATCATAAGTCTTCACCTTATCGACCTTAAAAAAATAAAGCAGTTGAAGTAGCTAATAAGAATGTCAAGAAAATCCTTTCTAAGATGGTTAAGACATACAAGGATTGGTTTGGATATCTCACTTTTGCTTTATGGGGATATAGGACAACAACACATACTGCAACAGGCCAAACACCATTCTTATTAGTTTATGGATGTGAAGCAGTGTTGCCAATAGAAATAGAGATTAAATCTTTGAGAGAGGTTATGGAAGCAAAAACCTCTGAGAGTGAATGGGCACAAAAGAGATACGATCATCTTATATCTCAGGATGAGAAAAGGATGGATGCTCTATTTCACACTCAACTTTACCAAAAGAGGATAGCAAGATCATTCAACAAGAAGGTTAAGCCTAGGAAAATAAAGGCTGGGGACATGGTATTGAAGTAGTCTAGGGCAATAGTGTTTGACCCGAGAGGGAAGTTCAAACCAAATTGGGAAGGACCATACTTAGTCAAAGCGATTCTTCCTAAAGGAGTTGCGAAGATATCAGATTTGGAAGGGAATGAGTTCACAAAACCAGTTAACCTGGATTGTCTCAAGAAATACTATCTTTGAAAAAAAATAAACATAAAAGTAGTATAAAGAAATAAAAGTCTGTTGGCTTGAAAACCTGAAAAGGCTAGTCAGACAAAAATTAGGACATTCCCACTGTTTAGAAAATCCGTAAAGGGCTGGCAAGCAAAAATTAGGGAATAAAATAAAAAAGTGATCCTGCTGATTAGAAAACCCAAAAAAGGCTAATCAGGCAAAAATTAGGGAAATAAAAGTGAGAAAAATATTCAGTTAGAGAATCTGAAAGGACTAGCTGATAACAAGGGTTATGTCATATGATGTAAGAAATGTACTCATTTTGGCCTTGATTAATGAATTAATTGGAAATGAAATTTCTGTTTAAATGTTGCATATGCTATCTTTATTATAAGGCATAAGTAATTAAAAGAAAAGACAAAGCATGAAAGCCTGAAAACCATATTTATGATTACTATTCTAGTTATGTCTTTGTTTATTCTTTTGTGAATCATCCAGTAACATTTGAGTCCTCTTGTGCTTAGAAAATCCTGATGGCTCTATAGCTTGAATAAACCTAAGCCTTGTAGCTATCATCAGTAGTCACATCAACATTCATGTGCACATTCCGCTCTAACGTTCTACGAGGCCACATGTTCTTTACTTTGTCTAGAAAGTCCTGTCTCAAAGGGAAACCTTTAAAATTAGTCAAAACAGTAACAATGAATTGTGGGCGACCATATTGACGATAAAGGCGTGAAGGAGAAAAGAAGGTTGAGAGGCGCAACCCAGGAAGAGGAACATAATGGTCATATAGGTTGATGGTCACAAACTTCAATCTCCACCAAGGACAAATCCCTGTAATCTCAACATCTGCAATGATTTTTTGCAACCCATTGATTTATGGTATACTTATCCTTTATCTTTAAAGGGCAAGACTGTAGCTGATGAGGTTGATAGGTCAAAGCATTGGTGGGGGCATTGAGCAAGCTTAGCTTCTCTTGTAAGCAAATCTGAAAAATAAAAAATAAAAAATAAAAAAATCAAGCCCGCTAAGTTGAAAACCCGAAAGGGCGACTTAGGAAAAAATTAAGGCAAAAAAAAAGAAGGTTACATACTTGAAACAAAAGTAAACTACTGAAAAAATAGTTCTGAGTTTTGAAGTTATCCAACCCAATGATAGTCTTAGCAAGAATAACAGGCATAGGATTAGCTCCAACTTCCACTTGTTCTAAGATGCTAGTAATCCTTGTGTCAGCTTCACTATGAGAAGACACCAGCAGAAATTGAGCATATAGGCAAAAAGAGATGATTCTAAACCAGGCAACACTTTTCTTGTCTCAGTCCCACAGGCTATAATCAGAGAGGACAGACTGATAGTCCCAAGGTTATGTGCATACATGCAGATGTCATCTGGAGGCATGTCAAAGAATGCCAATAGTTTACCAGGAAACTACATTTCAAGATTAGGAAGAGCAATTGCAACAGTTGAGTCTAATGAACATCCCATAATAGTAGCAAATTCTTTAATCAATGAACATAGCTCTTGTCCGTTGAATCTAAAAACATGGTCTTTAACATCCCAGAAATTTGCAGCAGCATGTAGAAAGGTATTGTTGATCACTAGATGTTGAAGTAATTTGATTTGACATGAAAAGGTAGCAGTATGTTCCAATCATTTCCATTGAGGCTCTTGAGGAATTTCTTCATCAACTGGAGAGTTGTTTGTGTCATGTTAGAAGCAAAATGGAGAAGAAAAGAGAATGAAGGAAATTGGTTTCTTCTTTGGCTTTTATAGGAGTAAAAAGAATTTGGATGGGATTAAAATCTTCTTTTCCTGATAGGATTTGGATCAAATTTTAAGTTGATAAATAAGATAAATAGATAAATTAATAGATGATATGATAAATAAATTAATAGATAATAGGATAAATAAATAAATAATTAATAGGATAAATAAATTAATAGATAATATGATAAATAATAGGTAAATAAATAGATAAATAAATGGATAATAGGATGATAGGATAATTATTAAAAAAAAGGCTTAATTTTTTATCACTTAGAGTTTGATTTAAAGGAAAAGAGGTTTTTAGTCCATTCAAACATAGGAAAATAACTCAGTTTTACATAGAAGTCAAAGCAGCTCAGAATTCAAAAAATAGATAGCACATTAGAAAACAGTCCGAAAGCACACTGAAGAGTAGTCAGAAAATAAAGGTGGCAAAGAGATAATGTGCTTAGTCATCATGAGGTCCGGTATCTGGCCAAGGACTCCATCCTCTAGTTGGGTCATCATGCTAATAAGTGTCTGGCTAAAACTCCACTCTTTGGTCGGATCACTGCGATAATAAGTATCAAGAGGCCTACCTGTTGAAGTCCTAACACTATAAGGATCAATGCCTAGACCCTCCAACTGCTGTTGAAGTCGCTCGTTCTGGTGCTCCAAGTCATTAGCATAGCTCTGTTGCATTTTCATAATTAGAATCATGCATAATATGCATAACATACATACATTTGCATATTTGTTGTAAATACTTCCTCTCCAGCTGTCTGTAACTTGCATGGTAAACGACCTTTGAGATGAGGCAATTCCATACAGGTACTCTGCCTGTGTTCGAGGAACCTATAATGTAAATTACTAACATCAACATTAAGTGATTAATTTGTGTAGATAAAAGTAGCGAACTGTACTCATATGAGAAGCATCTGGTAGAGAAAAACTAAGAGGCTGTGTTGTGTCAAAACTGATGTACTGCTCCATAAGAGTCAGGACATTAGGAGCCTAGTAGTACATAGATCAATCCAGGAGGGAAATATCACCAAGAGTAGTACTTGTCGAGGTCTTTCCTTGAACAGTCTCAATATGATGGGTATGAGACTTATGTCCACGATCAATCCTCTCAATATCAGTCCTCTCAGTATCAACTTGCTCCTCCATGACATCATCAGCAACAGGAGAACCAACACCCACCAACTGTAAAATGAATGACAATCAATAATAACATAAAAGAAGCAAAAGGAGAGGATGTTGAAAATTATACCTCGGCCATGTCTATAGGAACCCGCTCCAGAAGGTGCTCATGAATGTACTAATGGTAGTCTCGGGAACGCTTAAGTTAGGTCGATACATCATATCCCTGCAATGCTTCTCTCAACTTAGGGCCAATCAAGCCAAAACTCTATAGCATTGAAGATGGAATGAGAGAAGGAATATGACGATAAGAGGGCCCTGCATCCTAGTGATATACACGCTCTCCCAGATACCACATCTTATAGCCATATCCTGGATGCAAGATTCTCATGGTCTCTAGTCTCAAAGCAGCAACCATGAAATCATACCACTGGGCAGCTCTAGCACCATCGAGTCAATCAGACTCGACCTATAATTCATAAATTTAATTAGTTAAAGTTTATCATTTTACAGTTGATGAAATGCTAATAATTTCATTTTTCTTCTTTTCTTACTAGATCCCACTCTAAGGTATTCAGTTGTTCCCAATAAGTCTCGAGGTTATGCCTGATGCTGGAAAGGTAAGAGGAACCCTACCTCTGTATTAATTGGAAGCTCCTACAAAGACTAATAGCATTGAAGCCTCGGATCACTCTTATCTCAATGCTCCAAATCTGTAGAAGAGAAAGAAATGGTCAAAGTAGAATAAAAGAACTACATATAGTGAGAAATCAAAAGAAGTGGGAAGACATACATGCAAAATGTGCCAAAAGCCACACATCATAACAGCACCTCTACAGACAACGTCAAGTTTGTAATAAAGATAGGCAAGCGCTGCAGAACCCAAATCAAATGTAGCGACTCGGTTTAAGTCACGAAGAGGACAAAGGAGTGCAATGTTAACCTTGTGACCAGTTTCACAAAAAAAGGTGGTGCCTAGCAATATCAGGAGAAAACACTTCGCCTTTTGGATGATCTGTCGAGAGTGGTAGTAGGCAGTCGCCTGAAGCTCTCAATAAGAGAAGATAGCACGACATTCTTTCAATTCTTACATGTTGGTGTAAATCCTAATAAGTCAAAAATATACTGGCTCTAGCACCCTCAGAAAGGTTACAGTAGTTGATGTCGAAAGGGACCGGGGTACCTCCAAAAGCAATCCTGGTAATGGCAAAAAAACTCATCGGGGAAATAGTCAATTCACCCACGGGAGTATGGAAAGTATGAGTAGTGTCCATCCATCTCTTAATTAGAGCAAGAAGCAAATAATGATTAGATCCCCCTCACTCGGTAGGCAGAGTAGCAATAAAATGTCTAAAGCCAAATGCCCAGATATACTGAGTCACCTGCTCAGGGAGGCTGTGAAAAAGCTCTCAAGCCAAATGAAAGCAACCCTAGAATTTTAAGGGTTTCTGAATGAAAATTCAGAAAAATCACTCTTTCTTTCTAGATAATTTTATTTTGCATTAAAAAAAAGTTAAAAAACCGAAAAAATAATAAAATAATAATAATAATGAAAAAATAAAAAATAAAATAAAAAAATAATTTTTGGAAGTTTAAAAACCAATCGAAAGACTGGATTCTTGATCAGAAATCCAAAATTCTGATCGGAATTCTATAATTTCTATCGGTAATTTAGATTTCCGATCTTATATAAAACAAATAATCTTTTGCATTAAAATATATATATAAATAAATAAAATAATAAACACCTTAAAAAATAAATATTTCCTTATAAAATATATTAATACTTGTCAATAAATTAATAAATGCCCTTTTTTACCACTTTAATCATTTAATTCATCAAGGGTGTTAATTCAACAATTGAGCCCAAAATTTATTAGAGATTTAATCTTAAATTAGGTTTCAACAATAATAGGTTTAATGAAATTCCAAAAATGAAAATTCTCGATAGGATTCGGCAAAGCTAAGCAAATTCAAGGGCAAGCCCATTCACAATAAAACTTCTGTCAATAAGAGAAATGAAGGTAGCAAGTTCACTCACCAATTTCTCAAAAAATTTCCTAGCTTTTATTAACCATAAATTTTAGCCTCCATGCAGATCTTTATATTGTTCCTAAAAATGATATACAACAACAGTCATTGTACTCTTCATTTCAATAAAAATTCTACTTAATATGCATGCAAATCCATAGTTGCATGTATGTTGTCCATTTGAATTTCATGCCTACAAGAGACCTACAATTAACCTTAATTTTAGCATGTTCACATTTAAATATGATCGTCATTTATCCATTAACATGCCATCAAGATTCCATAGCCTAACCCTGCCATTTACTCAACCAAAACTCAATTGAACTAGATAAAATGATTTTGCCAAGGTAGATTTATAGGGCTAATTTTGAAAAATTCTTGAGAATCATAGGAAAGGAACTGGAAGCTCAAATTTTATAAAATATTATATCTATGTGTCTAGTATATTCGATAAAAAATTTACTTCAATTTTATAACCACAAAGAAATTTATAGAGGTCGAATCATAATCAGCTCAATTACTCACAGATTGAGTTAAAAAAAGTATGGCTTTATTTGACCCTCATAAAAGCTAAATCAGCTCTAACTCAAAAAAAAGTTATAGAGGACTATTCAAAGTTTCTTTATAATCAAATCAATATTGATTTAGATCTTTATAACTCAAGATATAAATGAAATACAGAAGATATAAAATTTAGGGAAATAGTATGAATTTTTAGCTTGCAATTCAGTTTCCACCTTTCAAATGCTAAAAATGACTTAAAAATTGGCATACACTCACTATAATATGTCTATAAAGGTCTTAAGAATTTACTTACAAAATTTAGCTGAAATTGGAGTTCAATTAATCTCCCAAAGCACCTTAGTTCACTAGTTACTCCAAAGATGGCAGCTTTGCACATGATTTGCTTTTCCCTTTAAAACAACCTCTAATTCACTTAGCTTAGCCTAGTTGGAGCCTCATAATCTTCATATAAGACTTTTAGAATGGTGGATTGAGTCTTCCTTTAGACATACAAGCTCATTTCTCTTAATTTCTATTTATTTTGATGCTTTTGAGTTCAAGAGAGCAAGAGTTCCCCTTTACCTTTCCTTTTTATTTTCTCCCCTCTCTAATTTTTAAGGCTCTCTAATGGAAAATTCAAGCTAAAAATGAGCCTTACCTAAAAAAATGATGTCCTATTTTTAGCCTTTCCTCTCAGCTTAATCCATTTAACCTTACACTTGTTCTTTATCTTTTATAGATTGCTGCTGCATCACCACATTCTAGCTTTTTTTAACTCTTATCCTTTTAATCCTTGGGTTTATGTTCATCCTTATCTATATCTTCCCTTAGGCTGCCACATCAAAAATTCTAGCATCTCCTACTTCTAAGCCTTCATCTATGAGTAATCCTTCCAAAATCTAGATTTTATCCCTCAAACTTCCTTGCCTTCTTTTTCTTAAATGATCTTTTTTATAATTTCTTCAAATATACACTCTCACTCATTCCATATGCTTAAATTAATTTATTTTTTATATTAATACAATTTAATTTCTTTTTTTGCCTTAAATTTTCTATCATTTTACAACTATTTTTCCCAATGCTTCCTTATCTTAATATCTCTATAATTATAATCTTACTTAGTTATAATGCTCTTGAGGGTACAGATGTTACATTTATCCCCTCCTAAAAGAAATTTTGTCCTCAAAATTTAGAGTGCTACTATTAATTATATCTTACATATTTTTAACTTTAGTTACTTTATCCTTCCTTTAAAAACAAACTCATTCTTAAGGTAACAAATATTCATTAATAGATTCAAGCTAAAGCCTAATCTAAAATGCATGCTAATTCTTCATATTACTAAATTATATCTGTATCCACATTTGGTGCATTCATCATCTCTTTCCTTGTCATGGCAAACACCCTAGCTTATTAAGCATTACCTGTAATACTAACTCCCTACCCTTTGGGTCCACTCTAAGATGGTCCTATATCTTTACTTATTTCATCTTAAACCAATACTACCCTATTAAGGTTTAGGGTCTACCTCCCCTTAATGTACATGAAGTACTTAATCCTTGCATCAACTGCTCCATTAATACCTTTTTAAGAGAATCATGAGTGTAGTGCCATATCTCATTGCACTAATAACACCACACTCTTGTGTGTCTATTATGAATTCTATATGGTTGCTTTGACACTTATTGCTCCAAGGCATAACTTTTTTTGTATGTATTCTTCCAACTCCCAGCTTGTTTACAGTTTTTATCCACTTATCAGCTTGGCCAGGGTCTAATGTACCATAAAAATCATATGTCTACACTTTTAGCATGCTCGATCACATCTCCAAGCCTTTTATATTTCTTTTTATCTTTTTCAGACATTACTATGGCCATAGTGTGTGCCAACTCCGTAGCATCAATATGCATCACCGACGGCATTGGAAAATTAGCCATTTCCACTTATATTGGTAGTGGAGGTTGATGGTTACGCTCTCTCCTCGGTATATTAAAATTTAGCATCAAAGCGTTCAATACAGAACTACTTTATTTATTGCCATCTTGAGCTTACTGTGCAATATTTCTCTCATTGCCAATAGATGCCGATGAAGGAGGTGACTCTCGTGATGGAATACTACTCCTACTTGAGCCTTCTACGAAAGCTACTAGCCCTATTCTATTAACCTAGGCACCTCGACCTCTACCTCCACCTCTACCTCTACCTTAGCCACCTATCATGCCACCTCTAATTCTTGCCATCTTCTTGAAATTTAAAATGAAATTACTTTAATAATTCTTCCATCTTATATAACTCAATTGCAATTACTAATATCCATCAAGATTCAATATTCCTTAGTGTCTACAAAATCGACTAAACCTATACTCTTATACTAATTTTGTAACACCCCTTCCTATTGACACCATCTTTGCACAATATCACAATATAATAACACATCGAAGGCACCAATAGGGAAGAATGTCACCTAAAACTAATCTTTGATGGCATGATCGATTCAATATCACTTAAAATTAACTATTTAGCGATACACAACATAACAACTATCCTAATAACAATTTAAGATATTTACATAAAATGGCAAGAGAAATATTAAATTCAGATAGATATCATAATATTATCTATATTACCAAAATACCAAAAATACATAGCTCTTTTCCTTTACACAATACGCTTGGTACTAAATCAAACTTATTCCTATACTTCCAAAGGTCGTACACTAATTCCTAACATGAACTTTCATTAAATTTCTAACACCCATTTTGAAGTTCTAACTTCACTTCCATGCTTAAGTCACTAGCAACTACTCTGTTCAAATTATGTTACGAGAGTGGTGAGCACTTCCGAGGAAATACTCAGTGAGTGAACTAAAAAGGAAAGTAACAAAAGGTATAGGAAAATGAGAAGAAAACAGATTATCGATTCATATATACACTCATAGTTCACTAGTGGTTTGTACTGTCTTTGGTCGTTAATTTATTTCAAATAACTTTTGTGTTATATTTCTTCATGTATTTAACTATTTTAATGTATTTGCAATTCGTAATAAATTCTCATTATTTCCAAAAACAAATAATATCAATTTACTCAAAGTATTTGTAGCAAGTCATTTACATAAAATAGTTTACAATATTATAATATCAAAATCTCAAGTGATCACATTAACGTTAATCATAATAAAATAATTTACTACAATATAATGCCAATGCTTTATGAAATAATTCATTATAAGAGCATTATCAGAGTAAACTACACACATATAATAACGACATTGGATATAGTGTGAACTAGCACTACATCGAAAGTAATTTGATAATGTTAGTATGCATACGACGACTTAAGTGTGATCAACACTTAAGCCAATATATA
>CATIWM010252589.1:0-11388 GCA_949671775.1 Mallotus repandus
CTAAATCCTGTATCAATTTTGTGTAGTTCCTTTTAGGTTTATTTATTTGTATTATTTTATTTTATCTAGGCTTTGGGTTTGTATTTTAATTTATTTTAATTTTTTAATAGTAGTTGTTGTAATAGCCCCATTAGTGGGAATATAGTGGAATTTTAATTTTCTGCACTTTAAAAAATCAATTAGTAAATTAGGTCCATTTGGTAAAACCTTAATTAAAATCAATTGTGGCTTTAAATTAATTTAGGTTGCATGTAATTAAATTAGGGTTAGAAAATCACATGATGTTTATTTTTTTATTTATTATCTTTTTATTATTATTTGGCCTTGTTTATTATTTTTTATTCGTTTTGGGCCCCAAGCCCACATATAGGTTTAACTCACTAATAAATAGGCCTTTAAAATTAAATTTAGGTTTAATTAATTTAGGCCCATTTAGGTTAATTTAGATTTTAGTCGCATTTTTTTAGTTAAATAAAATTAACTTAGACTTAACTCAGCCCATTAATAAAGCCTTCTTCATAATTTGTAGACTTAGGATCATTTAATTTAATTAAAATTAATTAGAATTGAGCCCACTAATTCATTTCTTTTTTCTTTTAAAATTTTAGGCCCATTTTTTTTAAAATTAAAATAAATAGATTTATAGTTCCATTTCACTTGTAAATAAAAATATAGATTTAGCTAACTTAAAATTAAAATCAAATGTAGTTTGGATTTAGGGACGTTGCGCCTTGAATGCATTTTTTATGTGCTTTTTCATGGATTAGTTGCCTTAGGGCTAGATGGATGTTCAATTACAATTTAATGAAATTGCATGTAATTACGGAATAAATAGTAATTAATAAAATAATTCTAAATGAACACAAGACTAAAAAAAGTTGGTATTCCGTATCCAGAACTCTTAGTTGTGGTGGGAGCTTGTATTAGAGAATCGAGTTACCACCATTTTCAATTTGTCCCAATTATTACCCTGGGTGGCGACTCCTCACCTTCACACCAGGTCTTTGTGACAGTGGTTAGTGTGTTCCCTAGAGCCCCGAGCTGAAACAGTGTCGCAGTTGCAATAAACTTGGGTGCGCGCTAAACCCCGCTGTCTACAATGGCGACTCCACTGGGGATAAGAGATATTGATTCTACTTGTGTTCTTTAGAATTATTTTATTCTTGCATTAATTTTTGCATGTCCCTACTAGCCGATGACATTGGTTTATAGTCCCTTAATTCCACTAGCTTTCTGGGATTGTAAATTGGCTAACCATCACTCTTAGCCTTAATTCGGTTCAAGAGAGATTACCGGGCTCATCTGACCAGAGTCTGTAACCCAAGTTCTAAAGGGGGGTAGTCTTCTCTCGAGTTTGCAAAGGATGCCGAGCCCCTCTAACCTTGGCCTTTAACTCAAGTTTTAAAGGAGGGCATCTTGCTAAGGGAACCTTGACCTTTTTCGCCGGACTTAGCTCATGTAGTGACTTAGCAACTTCCCCTAGGATCTACCCAAATTACTAGTGTTTGTTTCCATGAGGTATTTTTATATATAAAAGCCCAAACCCATACTTTAGAATTTGGGCTATTAAAGATTGGGCTACCCTTTTATAACTAGAAATGTTGTTTCTATGCTTTTATTGCTTTGAGAGATTTGGCATACTCGTCGGTTCTTGATATCCCCTATTGATATTGAGGCCCAGACAAAAAATCCTAGGAAAAGAAACTCACCATTGAACATATGTGTGGTAGGAATAAGGTTGGAAGGATGTAAGTTGTACACTTGATTTGATACTTGTATACTTGACTTGATACTTGTTATTTGCTACTTGTAGCATAGTACGTGCATCATGCATACATGCACACATATTGTTCATGCATCATACTAACCCTTTATTTTTCAGCCATTATAGATTCATCCGGGTCTTCCTGTGTTTGGGAGCGGAAAGGTGGCAGATTAGTGAGGACTGATTCAAGCCCAAAGTCCATAGCTAAAGAGATCCTTCGCAGTTTGGAGAAGAGACCGATCAATCCGCTTTACTTGGAAGCTACACCAACACCAGTCACACAGACCGAAAAGATGGAACAAGGAAATTGGACCCTAGAGGACATCAAAGGAGCATTAATGGAGGATATGAGAGCAATGATGCAAGATGAACTGAGACAAGCCTTGGAGAATCATAGTTTAGGAGTTAAGGTAATCAAATTATCATAACTTTATTACAGAGAGAAATAGGTATGAAATCTCTCATAGTTTTAAGAGAATCAATTTTAGGAGTTAAGGTAATCAAATTATCATTAATTCCTTTTGGAAAATAGCAATTTTCCAACCATAAAAAACATTCAAAAAAGAGATCTATACCTAACATGCTCCAAAAATATTGATAGAAACCCCTATTTAAACCATCCGGTCCCGGTGCTTTATCCAAATGCATCTGGAATAAAGCAGTGTAAAGGGTTGAACAAGCATAGCATTATGAGCTAGAGTAACTTAAGTAGTAATATAAGAAACAACTGGAATAAAATCAACTGAAGAATCCTCAAACAAGCAATGAAAATAATTCACAGCAACATGATTCATTGCATGGCGATCTTCCACCCATCACCCATAATCATATTTAATTTGTAGAATTTTATTCCATGGACACCAGTCAGAAGTAACTGAATGGAAATACTTGTTGTTACAATCACCAAAATTAAGCCAGAAAGTCTTTAATCTCTGACGCCAATATTTATCTTCTTAGGTCAGCAAACCATCCAGCTTTTGCCAAAGAGAAGATACCTGCACTGCATGATCATTATGACTATCTACCATAACCTATTGTAAATCAGACTTAACACCACTAATTTATTTTTGAAATTTATTACGAAAACCTACACCCCAAATTACCACCTTAACCGAACACTCTTCTGTCCTCTCCAAAAATGGCAGAACACTGTATCAAGTTTTGAATCAAGTTACATTAATAATAAGAAGTATCTTTTGATTTGAACTTTTTATTTAGTGTAAACACTTCAAGCTTTTAACAAAATCAATGGTGACAAACTCTAAAACCAAAAATAATTCTTATTGATGATTAAGCCTTAAACCATTTATTTCTTAATATTAGAAGCGAAAATGTCATGCATATGAAACTACTAAAATCCTTTTCAAAGGTTCACTAACATTTAGCACTAATATGACCTTGTGCTACAATCCCGATTTCATGAAATTTACAAAATCACATTAGTTTGTTGAAGCGGCACTACTTCCTATGTTTATATAGGTAAAGTTTCTTATTTTGTTCCTTGATGTGCATATACTTGAACTTTAATTCATTAAATGTAAACCACTCTTCCTCTAAATAGACTAGTACTTCAAACATTCAACATTAGTACTACTTAACACCACTTATCAATCAACTTATTATTGTCCATTAATCTTCTATATAAGTTGTAGTGCTAATAAGAAGTTAGGTACCCATCAACTAATAAAATTAGTTAAAAGGTCTTAAACATATACTAGCAGATGTACTCTTTACTAAATCTCTTGAAAGTCCTTTACTAAAATGGTCTGCTAAATTCTTGCAAGATTTCACATAAACAATTGTCCATTCCATCAACAACTAGTTATCTTATATACTTTTGTCTTAAACTAATATATTTCCATTGTAAATTGTACTAAATGTTTTAGACATAGTAGCTTAACTATCATAATACAAGGAAATGACTAGCATCAGTTAAACCATAACTTAATTTAATAAATCCCTCAAACATTCTACTTCTTTGCTTGCTACTACCTAGGCAATAAATTTTGATTTCGTGGTTGAATGGATAATATGTGGTTATTTCTTTGATGCCCAAGAAACAACTCTACCACCAAGTATAAATATCCAACCTAAAGTGGATTTATTATCACTTGCACTAGTTATCCAATTAGCATTTGTATACCTTTCCATCATAGCCATAAAGCTATTATAAAATAGTCCTAAATTTATAATTCTTTTTAGATAACTAAGGACTTTTACTATAGCTTTCTAATTATCTCTGCTTGGATTGGTTGTATCTTGACAATTTACACATAATAAAATGCAATGTTAGATCTAGTATAATGCATAACATACATTAAGTTTCCTATACACTACAACAAAATATGGAATTAGGGATGTTTTTTTTTTACAATGCAATAAAAATTGTTTTTAAAAGATTATATTTTGGTATGTTTTATCAAAATCGTCTCCAAAAATATTCCTGCCATGTCAAACTTGTCTCTAATGGTACTCATGATGTTTTATTAACATCACTTAATTATATATCTTTATGAATTTTTTTAAACGTCTCTAAAATTAAGTTTCAGTAACATTTTATAAAATTGTCCCTAAAAATATAGAATTACAGGTGATTCATTTTATAACATAACAAAAAATGTCGCTGAAAAATTATTTTTGGAGAAGTTTTCTCAAAATTGTCATTGAAAATGTCTACAACTTCTCAGTTATTAAAAAGCAATGTATTAGAAAATGTCACTCAATAATATATTTCTATGACATTTTCAAAAAAAAAAAAAGAATCTCTAAAATCAAACTTACATGATTTTTTTACAATTATCTCTAAAAATTTATTTTCTGATTAATTATTTTATTCTAATTTGTAATTAAAATAAGAATCTAAAAATATTATTATTTGTTATAATTTATCAAATTATTTTTTAAAAATAATTATTTTTACTCAAATTTCAAATTAAAATTAAATTTATTCATTTATTTATTTAGACATGTTTTATCGAACAAGTATTAATATTTTTATATTTTATTCATTTTTACAAATTTAAGAAAATATTTAAAAATTATTATCATACAAAAATTTATTATTTTTACTCTAATTTTATAATTTTAACTAAATATTTAATTAATTTATTTAAAGACATTTATTTGAATATATAACTCATATGTATCTAACCCTAGTTGACCTTTTATTTTTTTTCTTTCTTCATGCCGCCACCTCTTTTCTTTCTTCTTCATATTTTTTCCCTTTCATTTCTTTCTTTCCCTTAATGTCTTTTACTTCTTCATTTTTTCATTTTGATTTGATCAGAGTAAACCAAAAAAAGGACAGGATGAGTAGAATAGTGAAAGAAAGTAATAAATGCAACGAACATTTTTTTTTTGTTCACTCACTCCTGTCATTATCGGTTGTGTATCAATTCTATCTCACTAGATCTCTTCTCAATTACATTGGTAAAAGTTCACTTCTCCACTCTTTTTTCATTCTCTTCGACAATTTGTTTTTTTTTTATGTGTGTATATCTAAACTGCTGATAGAACTTTTGATGTGCATATCCTTAATGAAGGCAATCATAGAGCATACACTCTACTACTTAAATAAATTATAAACACAAAGATTGGAAAATGTACCTTTTATTATTTGAAAATATAATTTAAAAAACAACTGTAAATTATAATGAGATACAATTCTTATAGGGGACGGTTCAAGGTTTGGAAGTTTAAGATTTATATAAAGTTTTGCTCTTAATACTCTCAGTAACCTAAAACTCTCAAAGAAATCTTGAAAAAGATTTTGCCTACTAAAGTGAGGAGGTTCTCCTTTTAAAGAGACTTCGAAAGACAAGCTAGTAATCTCCTTTTTCTCCTTTGATTACGATTCCAGGTTGTAAAGCGTCAAGATTCTAAAGCTTCACATTCTTGTTTTTTAATAGTGTCTGAGGTCAAACATGTTTGGTAGAATATTAGAGATAATACATCCTCCTTTCTTCATACTTCTACTTTTGAAAAGAAGGGGGTTTGTAAGGACATGCGTGATTTAAAAATATTATTTGGGTTTGCTTTTATAGGTGGTAGATAAACCTTTTTCGTATAATAATTTATTACTATAATTGTTTGAAATCTACCCCTTTATAGGTGGTATATTCCAAAATAGTCATCCTTATTGTCATCCCCCAACTCTATAATTGGTTCGAAAAAGCTTGAGCCAAATGACAAAGGTGGTTTAGATGAGCCCAATTTTGAAGAAGATGATTTATTATCCATATTTTGTTAAACAAATTAGTAAAAATCATATTTTCATTATGCTTTTGCTAGTTTAAGCATTATAAACGAATTTTGTGCTAAGAAACTGGTGGTTTCCTTTGGATAGGAAAAAAATTTTTTAACTAGAAAATTTTGAACAGTCATAATTGTGAATTTATTATTGAAGGTGTCCCACCATTTGACTTTGAATCTTCTATTTAGAATACACTGACTATCCTATGTAATGTTATCATGAAAATACCACATATATATATATACCCATAGAAGGAAGAATTTTAAATAAAAAATGAAAAAGAGATGGAATATTTTCTCTATTTCTAAGGGTTTGAAATTGGATTTAAACAGTTAATAATAAAGTTTGACTTTAGGAATTAGTGTTTTAGGAACATTCCCAAAAAGTTTCCTGTTGATACCTAAACTTCAACAGTCCCCTAAAAATTTAATTATAAAGGTCTTTATTGATGAGACAGAGGAAAGAATTCTCCAAAGTCATCTCGAGCATGCTTTCGTAAAGATGGACCACCTAAAAACACACCTAAAATACCTAAAAACACCCAAAAGCATATGAGAGTGACTAAAATGACCAAAATAGGAGAAAACAGAGGTCAAGAGCCCTAGGACTGCCCAATCCATGAGTGTGGGTTCAACCCATGCATGTGGGTTGGCCTACCCATAAGTGTGGGTTATTAACCTACACCCGTAGGTCATGTGACCCACATACGTGGGTCAAGGGCTTTTGACCCACTCGCATAGGCCACACGACCCACGCGCATAGGTCATGACCCACATGCATGGGTCACAACTTATACATATTGGTTATGGCCCATACTTATTGGTCGAATAACCCAAGCTCATGGGTTGAACCTCTGGCACTATAAATACCCAAATTTTGACCTTTTTTGGGACTTAAAAAAACACTTTTAGAGAGAGACAGGGACCTTTTTAGACTAATTTTGACCTCAAACCCATGCTAATCAAGGTGAAAAACTAGTGAAGACCATACCCAAACACCAAAAATTCAATTTTTTTTACTTCTTTTAAGATCATTTTAGTACTTCTTTCACCAAAGCAAACATCATCTTAGCCAAAGTGCACATCTAGGGTAATCCCTAGTCCTTCTGAAGATCTCCAATCTATTTTATATAAAGTTTTGCATTTCATTACTTTTGACCATTTGCATGATCAACCCCTTAGCTTTGACTTTGATAAGCAATTTGAAGTTCTAATGACTTTGGTTAAGTATGTAGGTTTTCATTCAAAGATCAAATTATTTGTTCAAATATAAAGATATGCAAAATTATCTTTAAAGAGCATTCATATGTGTTTTCATGAAGAGTAAAAGACTATGTAAAGTCCCAAACAAATTGGATATAAAAAGAGTCAAGGAACATCAAAATTCCAAGCTATAGGTCACTGCTCACGAACCACCCTCTAGATCGTAAGAAGGCTCATGAGCAGCCACCTTGAAGAAGAGCCAACAGTCTTCTTCAGATGCTCGGATTCTGCACCGCTCATGAGTGCCCCTCACGATCATGAGGCACTCATAAGGGGATCCTGACTTCCCCTAATGGCTATTTCAACCTCTAACTGTCAAATTATTTGATGCTCATAACCTGAAGACTACCCTCACGACTGTGAGTGGCAGTTCATCTGCAAAAAGCTAAAATACATTGAATATTAAAGAGAAGAGCTAAGGGAAGAAATTAATGGCTCCAACAACCATATTTTTTATGCTCAAGTATATAAACAGCACTTGAAACTTCATTGAAGAGGTACATAATTGGTTGCTGAGATTTTTTTCTTAGCATTCAATTGAGCAATCTAAATCCTCACATACTTTATTTGTGTTCATTAACCCTTTTAAGAGCGGGATTGTGTGTTAGAATAGAGACTCTTCTTCTTTTATTTTCTAGAATTTAGAGAAAGGAAGTGAGGTATTGTTCCAAGTATGAAAGGTTAAAGTATTTACCTATTGAAAACACTTAGGTGGTTTTGGTTTAAAGTTAGCTTAAAAACTCTTGATTGTAAGGTTAGAGTTGAGCCTAAAACTCAAACTTGTAAAAGTCAATCTAAGTGAATAGATTATGGTGATTCAAAAATCCTAACTTGGGGGAGCTAGGTGGAGATGTAGTTTTATTGATAAACCGAACCCCTTAATTAATTGTGTTCTTTCTTTCTTGATCTCTAATCCTTCTTTAATTCTTCTTAATTTTCTTTTAATATCTTCAAAGCCCTACTCACACCCTTTAGGGTAATCACAATTGGTATCAGAGCTTGGGTTTTAGGTACTTAATTTTTAGAATTTAAGATCACGGAGAGTGAATCCTTAAACTTTTCATCTCTTAGACCCTTCTTTGATGGTAGTAATTAACCACATTAGAAGTTCAAGATGGAATTGTACTTAAATAGTGATCCCATTAGACTTTGAGATGTTGTACTAAAAGGTTGGGAACAACCTAAAGCTACAATTGATGATGTAGAGACCACTCTTGCAAGAAGTCAATGGAATAATGATAAAAAAGAAGAGAACTACAAAAAAAAGGCTATGACTATCTTGCTAGCCTCCATGTTCAGAGAAAAAGGAGGCAAAGCTCAACATTACCAATCCGCAAAAGAAGTATGAGAAACTCTTGAGAACCATTATAAAGAAAATGTGCAAGTAAGGAGTAAGAAGGTTAACTTCACATATATGAATATGAACTCTTCAAGATAGAGCCACAAGAATCAATAACGGAGATGACAAATTGCCTCAATGCTCTTCTTACTACTCTTAAAAACTTGGAAAGAAAAAATTTCAAGTAAGAAGTGAACAATAAGATTTTAACAATCCTACCTAAGAAGGATTGAGAATCTAGAGTCACTTCAATTAAGGAAGCTCAAGACCTTTCAACTCTCTTAATCGACATTCTCATTGGAAAGCTCCTAACACATGAGCTTACTATAAAGTAAAGAGGAGAACAAAGAGATGAGGAAGAAAAGAACAAAAGGGGGATTGCCTTGAAGGTCATTCAAGAAGAAAGTGAAGATGAAAGCTTGGTGGACTTTAGTAAAGATGATGATGAGATAGCTATAATCATTAGAGAATTCAAAAAGTTCTTGAAAAGAAAAAGCTTCTCAAGGCAAAGAGACAACAAGAAGTATGATGGCAAGAAGAACAAAGAGGTTACTTACTATGAATGTAAGAAACCGGGACACATTAAAAGTGAGTGCTCCAAGCTCAAATTCAAGAATAAAGGACCAAAGGATAAGAAGAATGATATGATCCTCAAAAGGGATTTATGTGCAAATTGGTGTTCTATTTATTCAAGATGGTGGACTGATCAAAGAGCATGAGAAAGCTTGGCTTGGAGCATTAAATTGGGCTGAATTTGAATTAATTCGAGAAGTTTGCACATAGATATAATTCAGCATAAAATGATGGATGAATTCTTTAGTTATTTTCTATTTTTGGAGTTAATAAGGAAGATTCAAGAAGATTCTTGAAGATTTGAGAAGATTCAAGGATATTCCAAGTCTAAGTCAACAAGTCAAAGTCAAAGTCAAAGTTAAAGAAGGAGTCTAAGTTATATTAGGATTTTTGTATCTTCTTATTTAATGGTAGATTAATAGGAAACTTTTTTTTTTATATTTTCTACTTTTAGATTTGACCTAATTTTGAAGGAATCCTTCTTATTTAAGGATTTTCCTTTATAGGAGTCTTTAGGAATAAGTAAGAAAACCTTTTCCTTAAAGGATTAGGACGTTTACATGCCTATATAAAGGCCATAACAATGTAGCACGAATTAGAGAGAACATATTATTATTAAAAATTTGAAATCTTGTGAGGTTTAAGTCCTTTTCTTTTGTTCTTAAAAGAACTTTAGTGAATTTATCAAGTGAAAGCTTGGTACATTCAAACCTAGTTTAATTTAGACTTAAAATTGACTTAGTTAATCTTAGGTTTATATTAAACAAACCTTTAATTCTTTATAATTAAGGTTCTTAAGTACAAGTTATTTAAAATGTCTTGTTGGGAATTAGAGTTTTCTTTTACTTGGTTTATGAACGATCCTTGGCAAGATTATCAAGATTGAATACAGGTTTAGTACAAGTTAACCACGTTCGTATCAAAGAAGGTCTTCAAAGCTTTATGGGATGACTCCTCTGAATCAGAAAAGAAAGAGGAGCAACAAGAAGTGGCCAACCTTTGTTTCATGGCTCTTGAAGATAAAACTAAGGTACCATATGCTTCTCATTCTTCTTGTAATGATTATGATGATGATGATAATGATGATGATGATGAGAGCTCTATTGTGAGTAAACTCGTGCTTAAATGCAAAAGCTTACTCTCTAAAAAGAAGCTTTATAAGCATGAGCTATCTAACTTATCCAAGAAATTTAAAAACTTGAAAAATGATTTCTTTAGACTTATTGAATCTAATGATAAGCTTGCACATGATTTTAAATCTTCTAATTCCTTAGAGGACCAACTCAAGAAAGCTAATAATGAAAATCTGAAGCTTTCAAGAGAGGTCTTAAAGTTAAAGAATTCAATTTCTAAATTCAAAAAGGGGAAAGAGACTTTAGATAGTCTACTTAATTCTCAAAAACTCTATGGAAATATACAAATGGAATGTCTTCCTTATCATCATCTCACATTAAATTTATTAAAGCCTTATTTGATTATACTCCCTCTACTTTTAAATCTTTTGAGACTTAAGCTTTCAAAGCTAAAAGGTCTCATATGTCAAATAACAATGGCAAGTCTTATATGACCTAACCTTTCTTGATACAAAGAACTAATGTACACACCAAAAGGCCTCAACCTAGACATGCTTACATGTACACTAGATACAACACTCTTAAGCATGTTACACAATCACCTCACAATACACAATGCCATCATCAATGTATGTCTTATTCTCCTCCTATAGCATAAAAGACCTTTAGGAAGCCTACACAAACACAACATAAAAGGCATGTCTCACACACTAGGAAATCATATACTCCTAGAAGAAATAGATTTCTAATACTAAATGCTTCTATTACATGACTAAAGGTCATACTAGCAATATGTGCTTTTATAGAAGATTACACTTGTAATTGCTTCCTTTGGACTACTTTGAGACTAACCAACCAAGACAAACTAAGGTTTGGGTTCAAACAAATGTTTGAATTATGTTATGTAGGCATGCTTGAAGTCTATAACAACTAAAAGCAAGTGGTACCTTGATAGTGGATGTTCAAGGTATATGATGGGAGACAAGGAGCAATTTAACAAGCTTGATGCAAAGGATGGAGGTCATGTCACCTTTGGAGACAATGCTAAAAGAAAGATAGTAGGCATTGGAGAAATTAGTAACCCTCAATCCTTATCAATTCATCATGTATTGCTTATTGATGGT